>MJUU01027524.1:51048-102662 GCA_002080025.1 Modiolus philippinarum
AGAGTGGATAAAATATGGTAATAATCGGGATAAAGTGGTGTAATCTTTTTTCTCTAATGATCAATGATAAACACCGAGAATTGTATTCCGAATAGATTTGGCGGGAAATAGCACGGTGCTTTATTCAACATTTGTTGAATAAAGAAAATTTATCTAACAGGTCAAAACCGGTTTAAACTTGACATATCATTAGAGATTATTGAATATACAATGTATTCCATAAAGTGCTGACCAGTGGTTAAAGTAATATTATATAAATACAGTTAATTATTTCTTAAATAATTCATGAATACCTATAAATGTTTAAGAAATTCAACGTATGATGCATAAGAACTCCATGAACATTTGAAAAAATTCTTTTATGAATAACTCATGAATTTTAATGATCAACCAAAAATTCATCAAAACTTCATGAACATTCATAAAATGCACTTATGAATAGTTCATGAATTTTAATTATTAACTCGTGATTCATCAAAAATTCATGAACATTCATAAAATACTTTTATGAATAGTTCATGAATTTATGAACAACCCATGATTCATCAAAACTTCATGAGCATTCATAAAATAATTTTATGAATAATTCATGAATTAAATTCATGAACATTCATACATGAATTATAATGAACTTTCATGTATTATTCATGAATATTCATGAATCATTCATGATAGTTCACAAGGTCATGAATTTCATCTCGCAGGGGCGGAGCCCTACATGAGAAACCATCCTTATCACCATCTTCTCTGAAACTATTCAAGCAAATTTAACTAAAGTTTATTGGAATGATGTATAGAAGGCCCTTTGCAAATTGCAAAAATTACTCATTTCATAAGGATCTGATAAAAAGCTCGGGTGCTATTATGGAGAACATAGCTAAATATCAGACTCCATTGGTAAAAAACATTATTTTTGGTCATGCATGACATAGAAGCATTTTGTCAGGTGAGCGATACAGTCTCAGTCTCAGAGCCTCTAGTTTTTCTAAAAAACATGAAAAACAAACAATGAGCCAGGTATTATATTGTTTTTTATATGGGAAAATAAGACTTTTGGTACATGCTATATAGTTTTTCTTGTATGTTAGATGTAAATGAGTTGATATTTTGGAAAAAAGAGCCAAGGGTAATTTTTATTTAAAAAATGAAATATTGCTCTTTTTCTAAATGGAAATGATATAAATAAGACATTTAAACTGAACTATACAAAGATAATTGTGTTTAATTGTTGAAAAACACAAAGACTTTTTCAATGAATTTGCATATGTCATTGAAATTTCAAAAATAACAGTATTTTTTGTTTATTATCTGGTTTCATGAAAAACAATGAGGAGCCCTGGTTGCTTATCTTCCTGTACCAAATTAGTTTTGTATGGTTCAAAGTGGAGATAATTTTAATTAGCATATCAAATTCTGTTTTGATATTTAAATTTAAATTATCTCCACTTTAACTATATATAACTAACTTGGTACAGAAAAGATAATCAATCATTACAAAAAAAGCACTGACAAAATGCCAAATACAGGGAAATATTTACTCTCAAAAGAAAATTTAGTTAAAATTATGATTTCGATGTCAAGTTTTTGGGAAGACCAATAACATTAATTGAAGACAGAAAAGACTGTTTATCATGTTAATATAAAAAATGACATGGAACTTTTTACCACACCGCAGCCATTAGCATTGCTGTCAACAACTGGATTTGATGACACTAATATTGATGAAGCACAGTTTGTGTGTCTTGGTGGAAATCATTTAAGGTATATAGGACCTTTACATTTAACATTCATAAAATTTAATAGTTTTAATTTTTTAAAATTGGATGGTAAAAGGGCAATAACCCATAAAGGAGTATTTGGATTTCATTAATAAAAAATTCAGGGCGAGTAGATCAAATTTTATTATGCCCCCGTGAAACGAAGTTTCGGGGGGCATATAGTTTTTGGTCTGTCTGTCTGTTTGTCTGTTTGTCCACAAAAAACTTAAAATTGGGTATATCTTTTGAATGGTGAATGATAGGGCTGTCATATTTCGCATGTGTATTCCTTGTGGCAAGACCTTTCAAATGATACCAAAATTTTGGACCTCGTGACCTTGACCTTGACATGTGATGGACTTTTTGAAAAAAATAATAAACTTTAACATTGGATATATCTTTTAAATGGTAAGTGATATGGCTTTCATGTTTTGCATGTGCCTTCCTTGTGGCAAGACCTTTTAATTGGAACCAGAATAGTTGACCTTGTGACCTTGACCTTGGCCTGTGAACAACTGCATAAAAACTTTAACATTGAGTATATCTTTTAAATTGTAAATGATAGGGCTGTCATATTTTGCATGTGTATTCCTTCTGGCAAGACCTTTTGAACGATACCAAAATTTTGGACCTCGTGACCTTGACCATTCCTTGTGGCAAGACCTTTTAATTGGTACCAGAATAGTTGACCTTGTGACCTTGACCTTGGCCTATGAACAACTGCATAAAAACTTTAACATTGAGCATTTTTTTTAATGGTAAGTGATAGTTCTTTCATACTTTGCATGTGTTTTCCTTGTGAAGAGACCTTTCAGTTGGTACCAGAATATTTGACCTTGTGACCTTGACCTTTGCATGTGAATGTCCGGTAAAATTTCACCAAAAAAATGAAATTATTTTTTGTTTTATTATACATGTATATAGAAATTAAACTCATTTATGATGAAATGTTTCTTGATATCTATAGAAATTTTTTTTGTAAAAAAGATTTTTTAAATCATTTAGCATATTTTCTTCATTTATTCACTTTCGTTTTACATGTATATATATATGTATTATATATATCAAGGATGAGGGATGTTACTAAAATATCTATTATTTTATTTCTTCTCTTCTGTGTATACCTCCACTTTTGGGGAACCAGTATTGATGATCCCTGGTGTAATCAAAGTACTGATAACACTGATAAACATAACACAATGAGTTGGCTATAAATGTTCCAAAAAGGGGGGGGGAGTGAAAATTGTTTTCTTAATAATGCTTTGATAATGATTGGAAGGGTTCATTTGGGTTTGCATCCAATTGCAATCATCATTTGATGTGATTAAACTTTTCTGCTAATACCAGAATTTATTTCTACAAATTATTTTGTCAGAAGGACATTCATTGTACAAAGTTGCTAAATGTTTCTTCTTTACTTCTACCCGGGGGCAGAAGTGTTTCACATAACACATCTTGTTTATAATGCAACCTCTCTATTTGCATAAGTAAACTACATTGACTGTATAAACATAAGTGATATACAGTCACTGACTGTATAACACCTTGTCAATGCCGTCAACAATGTGTTTCCGTAGTAATTGTTCCATGACGTTATAAGAAAGCATGGATTCATCACAACCTAAAGACGTCCGCTTCACTTTTGAAGTTGTCATTTTCACAGATTTATTTTACCTAAAAATTTGTTCGTTATAGTTGCAGTATAAACACAATAATAGTACATTGACTTGACATAAACGGGATATAAGGATTCGGCTTGAAACGGTGAAAATGCTCACCAGAGGCTCGCATTTTCCCGCATTTCTAAGCCTCATCCTTATAAGGTGTTTATGTCAAGTCAGTGTACTGATATAAGGATTCGGCTGGAAACAGTGAAAATGCTCGCCATTTCCCCAGGTTTCTTAAGCCACATCCTTATATTGCGTTTATGTTAAGTCAATGTACTGTTATTGTCTATACATGTATATCATTAAGGCCAAGACAAGTTATTTCCATGTTTGGTGTCAGCACAAGCATTGAAAATGTGTATATGTAGGATTTTCATTTAAATTTAAATATTTTATTTATTTTGATACCGTTCGGTACCTATTTATGTAATACCGGCCGGTTGGGTACCGTCCGGCTCAAGTTGACTATATATATATATGAGCAGATAGCATAAGAAAACAGAACGTTATAGATAGAACATAAGTGACAACATTAATATGGATGTAACTTAACCATTTTATGTATGCTGTGATTTAAATATGTGATTTTCTTAATAGAGCATTTAACGGATATTTAGTGTTTTCTATTTATTTCAATTGAAACATACAAGGTTACGCTACAAATGGTGGCAGCTGCGGGATTTTAAGTGAACCTAAATTCATTCATGATGAGGATCATTTTTGCGATGTTTATCAGGATTATACTAGGATTACAATACATAGTTTTCTTAAGTGTACAGTGTTTTCTATAATTTATTCAGGATGATATTTTGAAGAGATGAATTCAAATGAAACAGATTATCGGACATATCCTATGGATTTCACTGACATAGGAAATGAGAGTTTCAACACAAACAATGCAAGTGGATTATTTTCGAATCATGAAGGGAATGCTTCAACTCATAGACAATTTGATCCATATTCAAGTACAGGACCTTACGGGAGGTATCCAACAGCTACCGACCAGCAGTATCCATCCAACACTTTCCAAAGAATGGATCCGTCAGTCAATAACCAATGGTATCCGTCCGATATCTTTAACTGGGCGGATGATCGTCATCCTGAAGTAGTGTTGCCTCCTTCATCGAAGTTTTTGTCTAGTACACCTAAGGACAAGATTCATTATCCCATTCGACAGGATGTTCATGCAAATATTCCTAGTAGAAGCTGGAAGAAGTTTTTGTTTTCTTGGATAATTCTTACTTCATGCTCACTAGCTGGCTTGATATGGTTAATGCAGGCTCAACCGTTTCATGAATTTGTATGCTGGATTAGGGAGAATACAATCCTTGTTATTTTGTTGGAACTTATTCTGTTTTTAATTTCTCTAGTTTTCAAACTTTCTAAAGATGACAGTGTTAGTAATGGACGAGACAATCAGCGATTGCCGGATTCTAGGACAACACAAAGTAATAAAGTTAGAAGAAAGTTGGAGTATGATCCAAGTTATTTGAATGAAACGAAAAGAAATTATAGTGAAATATCTTCTGGAATAGGACAGGGAAAATCCGACCTCCAAGTGAAGAGGACTTTCAGTGGTGATACTTGGACAGATTTCCTGCGGTACTATGAAAACATAGCGCAAATAAACTGTTGGGATTATAACCGAAAAAGGATGGTGTTTTTCACAACGCTGAGACCTATGTGCATGGTCTATCAAATGATGTACTTTCAAATTGGGATAGTTTAGTGCAGAAAATGGAACTTCGATTTGGAAATGTGAATATGAAAGAAAAGTAAATAGCTGAGGCTAGACTTAGACGTAGAAAACCCGGAGAATCATTCCGAGACTTGGGACAGTCAATAGAAGATCTGTTTCGGCGAGCTTATCCGAACAATCCAGAAACAGTGCAAGAGAGTAGTATAAAGTGTTTTCTAGATGCCTGTGGAGAGTCTGAAGAATTTCGACTCGCTGTACGACGTACAAAACCAAAGACGTTACAGGAAGCAGTAACGTGTGCCATGCAAGAGGAGTGTATCAGATTGAATGAAAGAAATGCCAAGAGTGTAAGACGAAATATATATGCGGTAGACGCTAATAGTGAGATTCACGATGTAACAACGAAGAGTGTTTTCAATTCACAAAATGGAAGAACCCAAGATATGTTGAATGAGAAGACGTCAAAACAAAGAAATAATAGGAACTCGGAGAACATTAGAAATTATCAGAGAAAAGTTTGTCATCATTGTGGAAAGAGAGGACACAGCATTGACAAGTGTTGGAGTTTAAATAATAGAAAAGGAAACGAACTTTCAGAGCTACCGTCCTAGTTAAGGATGGTACCGACAAGCAGTTAAACGGGGACCGGTCGGAGCAATAGGCCCTGCTCTGACCGATAGTTTCATGTGGCCTGGCAAATGGATTAAAGAGTGTACCTTTGGTGGATTAAAATTTCATGGAAGTGGAGATGATGTTGATGGTAGTTACATGGATCATAGTGTAGAACCAAACAGTCTATCGATTCAACAGAAAGTAACTTCTGAATGTCATCAATCACTTGTAAACCTGAGTGAAGATCAGTCTAACCTAAAAGGGGATATCAAGTCGAAAGAAACATTGACACAAAAGCAACAATTTGTTGAGTACAATGAGAAAAGAGAAATGGATATTGAGCAAGATAGTGTAGCCCTGTTAATAAAAAAGTCAATGGCAAAACTGGTATGTTGGTTGATGGTCTTATAGAAGGATCACCTATCACCTGGAAAATAGATACCGGTGCTAAAAAGACATTTATAACAGAAGAAAGCTATAGAAATATTTTGCCTGATAGCAGACCTTTGCTTGGCCACGTGGAAACCAAATTTGAGACTGCTAGTGGAAGTATGTTAAATGTATTAGGAAGAGCAGTGATGACTTTATCTTTTGATGAATTTTGTGTTGACTTTCCTGTGATTGTTGGCGGAGTGAAAAATAATTTATTGGGAGAAGACTTTTTACAGTGTTTTCGGTGTCACTGGGACTGGGAATCTAAAGCTCTAGAAATAGACGGAAAAAATATACCATTCAATGAGGACAGAGTGGATATTCGATCTAGTAGAGTAGTTGCCTTAGAAACAATTTGGGTACCAGCTAAACATGAAGTTATAGTAAAGTCTTGCTTAACGAGAGAAGTAAGTGGAAAGGATTCTAAAAATGTTTATGGTGTTTTATCTCCTGAAAGGAATTTCATGAAAAATTGTGGACTAGCATTGGCTAGAGTCTTGGTTAATGCATCCCAAGGAATAATTTATTCTTGGATATTTAATCCAACATCTACAGATTTAGTGTTATATAAAGGAACACACATTGCATTGTTTGTTCCGGTTGTTGCTATCGGTGATAATATAGCCGTTACAAATGAAGAAGGTGTATATGAAGTGACGGAGCCTTGTGTTCCTTCAGATAAAGAATTACCAGTACATATGAAGGATATGTTTTTAAAGGCAAAGACTTATTGTCAAAAGAAGAGGCCGATAGGTTTAAAGGGGGTATTAATGCAATACAAGGATGTATTTGCAGCCCCTAATGGAGAACCGGGAAAAACATATTTGGGAATGCATTCCATTAAGTTAGAAGATGAAACACCGATAAAGGAATCTCCACGACGAATTCCATTATTCAAACGACATATTCTAGAAAAAGATATATCAAAACTTGAACAGAAAGGGATAATAGAAAAACATTGCAGCCCATGGTCGGCACCTATTGTTCTAACACAGAAGAAAGATTCCACCTGGAGATTATGTGTAGATTATAGAAAATTGAACAGCAAAACAATAAAGGATGCTTATCCTATTCCAAGGATCGAAGATAATCTAGATGCTTTGAGTGGATCACACTGGTTTTCTTGTTTAGATTTAGACATGGCGTATCATCAGATTCCAATGAAATATAGTGACAAGGAAAAGACCGCATTTTCAACACCGACTGGAGGACTTTATCATTATAATTCGATGCCATTTGGATTATGCAATTCTGCATCAACATTTCAAAGGATTATAGAAGCAGCGTTAAGTGGATTACAGTGGCATGTAACAGTGTTGTATTTAGATGACATTATAGTGCTAGGAAGGAATTTTGATGATCATTTATTGAATCTATGTAAAGTAATGGATAGATTAAAATGTGCAGGATTAAAACTAAAACCTAAAAAATGTACATTTTTCCGACATGAAATCCAGTTTTTAGGCCATGTAGTTTCACGCGAAGGTGTTAAAACTGATCCAAAAAAGTTGCTGTTGTAGCAAATATGAAACACCCGCAGGATGTGAAAGAGCTGAAGTCATTTCTTGGCTTGGCATCATATTATAGAAAATATATAAAGAACTTTTCTGCAATAGCAAAGTGTCTTTTTATTCTCACACAGTTAAATTCTAAATGGAATTGGACTACGGAATGTGATGTTGCTTACTAAATTAGTAACTTCACCTATTTTAGCTTACCCACAAATTGATGGAGGCGAGTTTATATTAGACAAAGACGCAAGTCATACTGCAATTGGAGCTGTATTATCTCAGATACAGGAGGGGCAGGAAAAGGTTATCGCCTACGGAAGTAGAACTTTGCATAGACCGGAAGTCAATTATTGTGTGACAAGAAAAGAATTATTAGCTGTTGTATATTTTGTAAAACATTTTAGACATTATCTTTTGGGACGTAAATTCACTCTAAGAACTGATCATGGATCATTAACATGGTTGTACAGATTCCGGGATCCAGATGGACAAATAAGTCGTTGGATACAACACTTAAGTGCTTATGATTTCAAAATCGTACACAGACCGGGACAACGCCATGGCAATGCTGATGCACTTTCGAGGATAAAAATAAATGATCAGGAATATTGTACTCAATGTAAGTTACCATGGAACTATGTATATGATAATTCAAAACAAAAGAAAGCTGAACCTACGGAGAGCCCCAATACTGAAATGACAGATAAAAGACATCAGATCTGTATTAAAGAAGAATCAAATACTGTTGAAGCGGTGGAAAAAGATAATAACTCTGACAATGTACCTAAACGGAGAGGTCGCCGTCCAAATGTTCCGAAACCAGCCAAACAACGGGAGAAACCTGATATAGAAATAACGGCTTCTACTATCTCAAAAATGCAATTAGAAGATATAGACTTGTGTGAAATTGTAAAATTAAAGACTGAGAAGAAAGAAAAACCAAAGTTTGAAACATTTGTAAATCAAAGTCCGTGTTTGAAATATTGGTTGCTGAAATGGGAGTTGTTAGAAATAAAGGATAATATGTTGTGTTATTATTGGGAAGATAGCAAAACAAGTAAAAGATGGCGGATATGTACTCCAAAAGCTCTACAAAAATTCGTGTTGTGGTATTTGCATGAATCACCAACTGGGAGACACAATGGAATTTCACGTACATGTAAACGAGCGAAAGAGTGCCCTTTTTATTGGCCAAGAATGAATCAAAGTGTAAAAGAGTATGTTCAAACATGTGATATTTGTGAGGAAAAGAAACAACCACAGAAGAGAAGAAGACACAAAATGAAATCCTATATAATGGGTGCAAGATTTGAAAGAATAGCTACTGACATAGCAGGTCCGTTCCCAGAAACAGAAAGAGGAAATTCTTATATTGTCGTGGTAGAAGATTATTTTTCGAAATTCATTGAGATTTATCCAGTTGAAAATATCGAGGCCGAAACGGTTGCAAATGTATTATTAAAAGGGTGGATAAAAAGATATGGATGTCCAGTTGAAATCCATACAGACCAAGGTACCCAATACGAAAGCCAACTTTTTCAAGGTGTGTGTAAATTGTTAAATATATCAAAAACAAGGACAACACCAGCACATCCAAGATCGGATGGGATGGTAGAAAGGAGTAACAGAACAATTAAAGACATGCTAGCAAAGTTTGTACGGAAAGATCAGTGTGATTGGGACTTGTATATTGATTATATTGTTATGGCATATAATACAACGCCACATCAAAGCACGGGAATTACGCCACACAAAATGGTTTTTGGCAATGAGATGAGAATGCCCCTAGATATATTATCTCCATTAGAGAGAACGAAGACGACTTTACAGAACCTAATGAACATTATTTTGTAGCTAAATTGAGGGAAGAGTTAGAAAAGACACATGAAATTGCTATAAAGACTTTAAATCAGACGGCTGAACGACAAAAAGAATATTACGATAGGGGTATAAAAGAATTAAAATATGCCCCTGGTGACTTAGTGAGACGACATCAACCTCAGATCATGTCTGGAGCTAAGAAGAAAATGTCAAGAAACTGGACCGGACCGTGGATAATCATTGAAAAGCTGACGGATGTTTTATTTAAAATTCAACATTCGCAAAATTCTCCACATGTGATAATTCATGCAGACAATCTCAAACCATACAAGGGAGAAAAAACAATATCATGGTTTAAACCAAGTAAGACAGTATTAGATGCGAAAATTCCGGATTTAAGTGTATTCGAAGATAAAATTGAAGAAGATCAATTTATTACCGGAGAAACAATATCTGACAGTGCACAATTTAACAAAGTGGAGGAAAAAGAAATTAATAAAGATTTAAATGGAACAGACGCACCGACAACAAACTTGTTACCGGGCGGTACTAAGGAACCGACAAGTGTCCAGTTGGAGTCCAGGGAACCGTTTAAAACACGTACTGGCCGTATTATCAAACAACCGTTAAGATATCGATCAGTGCAGACGTAAATTAATTAGTGTAAAACAATGGATAAAAAGGATGATGAGATTCAATGTAGTATTTGCCAAAAAGTGTTGAAGAATAAAAAGAATTACCAACGACATAAAAGGGAAGTCCATGATAATAAAGACAGAAAAAAAATGGGATTGTCCAGAAGTTGGATGTGAAGCCAAATTCAGTAGGAGATCGCATGTGAAAAAGCATATTCTTAAGTTTCACAATATCTACAAAGACTCTAAAAATGAACAGAAACCAAAACCAGTAACAGAGACAAATAACAAAGACAGTATAGTGTATTCTGATATCAGTGATGGAGAGTTAATCGTAAATGACGGTGAAAAGGAAATTCAATATTTTCAAACTGATGACAGTTGCAAACAACAAACAAGTAAGGAGGATATTTTTGATGTGAATGATATTGACATTGCAAACATAGATGAATTCATCAAATATTTGGAAGAAGAAGATAAAAAGAATTCAAAACCTGTTAATATAAATGTAGACAATGTTTCTTTAAATGCAGATAATGACGAAAATAATAATATAATGGATACAACAACAGAAACAGTGATACTTACACTAAAGAAGACTACAACGAGATATACCGATGGTACTGAGAAGACAGATAGAGAAAGTATAATAAACTACTCTATGAATGTAGACATGACACATGTAAATATTTCCGATATTGTAAACAGAACAAAAGAACAAGTGAATGACTTTTTAACCAGTAAGACAACGGCGAAATGTACACCTGTATAACAACCGAATTATGTGTATTCCAGTTACATCTATTTATAGAACATTTGACAGTCAACGTTAATTATGTGTTTCACTTTGTTTATTTACATGATCGTGCGTTTTATAGACATTTAATAATTGAAATGGGACTTTCAATAGCTAGTCGGGGGGAGTTGTAGGATTTTCATTTAAATTTAAATATTTTATTTATTTTGATACCGTTCGGTACCTATTTATGTAATACCGACCGGTTGGGTACCGTCCGGCTCAATATATGAGCAGATAGCATAAGAAAACAGAACGTTAAAGATAGAACATAAGTGACAACATTAATATGGATGTAACTTAATCATTTTATGTATACTGTGATTTAAATATGTGATTTTCTTAGTAGAACATTTAACGGATATTTAGTGTTTTCTTTTTATTTCAATTCAAACATACAAGGTTACGCTACATATAGTTTTTTTTATAACAAAACAAACAAAGGTTATTTTTTGTTGGAAGCATTTCAATTGAGCAGAATTTCAAATTTCCAGAATTTTCAGTTTGGTGTTTTTTAGTTTTGTTCATCAGGGTTTCGAGTGGCTTGACAAGTAAAACAGGAATTGAAATAAAGTAAATAAAAAAAAATTATATATCAAAAATATTTTATCTTTTTTCTTGATTCCAATTTTAGTAAATTTCTTGAAACCCTGTAAGACCATTTAATTTTGGGAATTTTACCTAGCAACCATACATTTTTTAACTTTTTTTGTCAAAACACAATTCTCAATGATCATTAGCGGGGTAGTGACACCGATACACTTTTGTTTTTTTTTTAGGAAAGCATATGAGATGGCAGGCAGAGAAAGGGCAGAGTGTAAGATCTATACAGACCTGACTACTGACGAGGCATTGTATGTTTCCAAAATTCATAATGACGTTGGACAGTATATTAAAAAGATGACTAACTTTGATCTTGTAAGTACAATAATTATCAGGATCTTGGTAATATATAATGTTTCAAACAGATTTTGTTTAAAATCTATTAAAATTAACAAACTGATTTTGTTTAAAAACTATTAAAATCAACAATCATCAAAGTAAATAAATATACAATATATGTGCATTGTCGGAAAATATAAAATTTATTTTACATGCTTTAAAAACCGGTAGAAATGAGAGTTTTTAAAAGAGCATTTTTCGTCAGCAAGTCCAAAAAATTTTTATGTTTTCCAACAATGTGCATATATTGTTTTTAATCTTGTAATCATTGATACTTAACACAAAATGCAATTTTATAATCGAAGCAAGTCTACCAATGAATAAACGACAATGACCACTGTTGGTTGTCCTGAGTAATGTCATAGAGGAATTTAGACTAGCTCTGACGTCAATCAACCTTTTTTCGAATTTTAGTCGTCTTGTCTATTCTACATTGAAACAAAGGACTTACCCAACAAATATGAAAAAAGGACCATGATACAATTTCTGTCATAGAAATAAAATAAACAATAGGATTAAACACTCTTTTCCAGGAATTTATTCAATTGACTTTTATGATTTTTTTAGTGTTTATCGGTCATGTTTCTATGTATACTTCATTGAATTCCTTTCATAATGTGTTTGATCCTGTTAATTCTTCATTGTTGTCTAAAATAAATAAATAATTATTTTTGCACATTTTCCATTCATTTTGATTGTCTTGGCTCTTGAATATATGAGGAGGACTCAATCTTAGTTTTATATAAATCGATTATAGAAAAATATTTCCTTTGTTTTTCATGACGTTGGCCAATGAAAATTGACGTAAGTACATATAACTCCTCTTAAACCACTGAAAGGATTTTGATTTTGAACAAAATCCTTAAATGTCTATAATTACATGGGTCTTAAAAATTTGGGTCGAATGACTAGCATATAGTACTCTTCTGGACTGCTAGCAAGAAAGTGTGTCGTTTAATTTTCACTAAAAAGTAGGAATATTTATAGATGATTTGTACATAAAACATGTGACAAAATAAAATTTGATGAAGTAAAATAGCATTGAACCTCGAATATCAAACATATAAAATAAAAAGAGTAATCTCTCCAAATCTCAAGGTCTACCCACCCCTAAAATTATCTTACAGCACTTAATTGTTATTTTGCAAAAATACTGCTTAAATATAATGTAATTGATTTTTAAATGTTATTAAATGTTTATTCATAACATATTTTGTTATTGAGAAGACAGCTTAATGTAGAAACTAATGAGAGAGTTAGTAATCTTCAAATAATAAAGAGTTGGAGGAACAAGATTTCAAGAATTTTGCCAAAAGAAAAGGTAATTAAGGTCAATTCAATTGAACGCCATCTGGTGTTGTCTTGTTTTGACAATGTTTGGTGACGTCCCTTTCTATTGTATGACGTTCATGGGAACGTAAAACACCTATTACGTTTTATATATGATTTCCCCGAATTTAGTGTCACCACAGGAAGGATCTCGTCGAAGAAACTTTTTGTAATTCAAGTGTAACAAAAATTGCCATTTCTTTAAAAAAAAGAAAGAAAATGACGACAAAATCAGCAAAAAAGTGAAAAAAAATTAATACATTATGAATGGATGTGGAGGAAATGCACACGAGACAAAGTATCTATAAACATATGGTACTGATAAGCAATGGAACAACGCTTTCACCGTAGCATACAACAACAAAAATTAACAAAGATCATAGGTTGGAGAGATAGTTGCCATGTTTTTATAGAATGATGATACTTCTAGGAAAAGCTTTATTGTCCGCTCCATTTGTCAGAATGCATGCACAGACCAAGAACTATACGACCTAAGAACACAGTTTCTTTTTTAGACCTAAAACACGATGCACACAGTATAGTCAGCACCTAACAAAACACCTTTACAAATCCAATTCGTGAACATCAAAAATCAAAATTGACAAACATTTGCATCTTATCTTTCCTTGGAAGATTAAATATAGAATCCACAACTGCATCGAGTGAGAAACGAC
Organism: Modiolus philippinarum; assembly: GCA_002080025.1. Taxonomy (NCBI): domain Eukaryota; kingdom Metazoa; phylum Mollusca; class Bivalvia; order Mytilida; family Modiolidae; genus Modiolus; species Modiolus philippinarum. The sequence goes on from MJUU01027524.1 coordinate 64,924, forward strand.
ATTTCTTCACTAGAGATAGTTAAATTTTCAAATATTTCAAACGCGCGGTTTGCCGAGATACGGTTGTGGATTTTATTTCTCTAATGATTTCAATAAGATTTGGACAAGAAATTGACCCCCTTGTCCAACAATCTGAAATAAATGTGTTCTTTGAGCGTGACGTCATCAGGCATGGTCGCCTTTTTTCATGTCGTCACAATGGTCAAGTTGGAAAACGGCAAACATATTTCACGTCATAATCAAATTTCATCCAATCACTTGCCGAGAACAACATTCTCTCTAGAGAGGAGAACAGTATTTCTCCAACTGTTCGAGAAACGTGACAACAGGACATAAATTAGAGAAATGAGAATTGTTTTCTCTAGATATCATATGAATGGAGTCAAACTTTTATCAGATAATATTCAAACATTTGCAAAGCATTGACGAGTGATGTATTAATGTATGGGATTTTATATATTTCTAAAATAGAAAATAAATTTTCAGTAGATTTTTCAGTAGCTGTAATAAGAGGAAGTTATCGCCTGTCCGTTCAATATCACTCCATGTTAATCATAAATATAGTACTTACACAAGAATTAACAAAGGAATACATTTATGCTTTTCCTTACTTTAGGTTGAAAATTTTAAACATTAAGGTAGATAAACACTGTTGGCTGCACTATACCGAATAGTGCCTTTAAAAAGTAAAGAGTCGGATATGGGGTAGGTTTGATTTTTGAGGCAGAACAGTAATGTAATGTCATAATCAACTGACAGATGTTGCCCACTTCCCAGGAATTATCTCCCTTTTCCTGCAAAAAAATATTTAATTCAAAAACTGTTGTAAAATATTGCTGTTAAAAGCATGGTGACATAAACATTTTTTTTTGTTGTAATCAATTGCTAATATCATTATTAACTATCTATTTACAAAAATATATAAAATTCTCATGGATAAAAGGTTTCTACATTTGCATTAATATGATAGTTGCCTTTCAATATTTTCCCTGTACATTCTATGTAAATTTAAGGTGAAAAAATGACTAAAAACAAGCAAAGTTTTACCTCAGTAATCTAGAAAAAACAAGAATGGTGACCCACCTTTTTTATTACAGATTTCAGGTTCGGGGTTGGTTCTTCAATTGTGCTGACTTACATCAAAATTTCATTGATATGAATATTAATGTCTATTTACCGTAAATACAAATGAATATTTCATGTCTTAGCTGTTACCTAATGTAATTATCCTTTGCAATAAATTGATTTCAGAACATAAAAAGTACCAAGCCATTGTTGAACATTGCCATGGGCAGTAAGGTTGTTTTTGCCCAGGTCTTGGAAATTTACAGGCTTTATTCTGAAGGTGATCTGAAAGGCCAAAAGCAAAAGGTATAGTAATCTAAACTTGTCACTCACTCACCTCGTCCGTCCGTCCGTCCGTCTGTCCGTCCCCCGAAGGTTTCCGACTGATAACTTGTGAACAAAATTATATAAGGTCTTCAAACTTAGTATATAACTTCTTTACCACAAAACTCAGGCCAAGTTCGATTTCAGGTTCAGAGGTCAAAGGGGTTCTGGAGTTATGCCCCTTGAAACTTTGAAATTTTGCGAATTTTAGGGTTTCCGACTGATAACTAAATGTGAATGAAAAAATATATTGTCTTCAAACTTGGTATGTAACTTCTTTACCACAAAACTCAGGCCAAGTTCCATTTTGGATTCAGAGGTCCAGGGGGTTCTGGAGTTATGCCCTTGAAACTTTGAAATTTTGCCAATTTTAGGGTTTCCAACTGATAACTTGTGAAAGAGATAATGAATTATCTTCAAACTTGGTATGTAACTTGTATACCACAAAACTCTGGCCAAATTTGATTTCGGGTTCAGAGGTCTAAGGGGTTCTGGAGTTATGCCCCTTGAAACTTTGAAATTTTGCAAATTTTAGGTTTCCGACTGAACTTGTGAATGAAATAATATATAATGTCTTCAAACTTGGTATGTAACTTGTATACCACAAAACTCGAAACAAATTCAATATCGGGCTCAGAGGTCCAAGGGGTTCTGGAGTTATGCCCCTTGAAACTTTGAAATTTTGCGAATTTTAGGGTTTACACCTCAACTTGTGAATAAAACAACATACTTTCTTCTAATTAGGTGTGTAACTGGTTTACCATAAAACAGAGGCCAAGTATAATTTTGGATTCAGAAGTACACAGGGATCTGAAGTTATGCCTTTTTAAACTTTGAAATTTTGGAACGTGGCGGGGTATCATGTAATGCATCATTACTATTTTTAATTTAGCAATCAGAAAATGTCATACATTCAAAATTTAATTATTGCATTATAAATATAAAATAATCTTAGTATTCATGGACGAGCAAAAATATTACCTCAGGACTAAAAAATGAAATTTTGTTCTATCAGATGTAAGCAAAACTGCACTCAAATCTATGACATTATCAAAAGTATGATTCATTGTCATGAAAAATATATTTTATTTTCTTATTCAGAAGTCCAGTGATATGAATTCTACAAGCGCCTGGAAGGCAATGATGTCCATTGATGATGAGACAGTGTCTTCATTGCTGCTCCAAGTCATAAATAAGGAAATAGCCCTTGAAGAAATGCAAAAGGTATTAAACCTGTAAAATTGGACTCTATGAAGGGGAATGCATGCAATTGACCAAGTTCATCAAAACCAAGTACTTGATCACACAAATACACACAAAATGGCCGTCAGTGGGATAAACGTTTAACATTTAACCCTATGGCAATTGCATACAATATTTTTAACCAATTTGTTTATCAAGCTAAGAAACGAGGAAATGAAGTACAAACTATTTTGGATAGATAATTTCTAATTTTTATGCCCCCTTATCTTTAGATCGGGGGTTATTGTTTTTGTCCTGTCTGGCTGTCTGTCCGTTACTTTAACCTGGCTCATAAATTATTTTGTGGAAAAAGAGGAGGTATATCATTGTGTCCATATTTGTACTGTGTCAACACCCGTATTGTGTCCATGCACACTTAAATTTGCAATTGCCATATTGATTCAGGGTTTACGTCAGCAGGGACATAATTGGCTGCCATTCGGCAACAACTCTAGTTTTCTAAATCGTTGCAGGTACTGATCTGATATTTTGTATGTGAGGCTAAATTAATGAGTTAAGGTTCCAGTTTAAGTTCGGTTCCAGTCAAATGATTTTTGACAGAGTTATTGGCCTTAAACTTTGAAAATGAAAATTTTAATAAAATGTCAATTTTCCACACTTTGTATCTAAACTTTTTATCTAAATCTGCAGATATTGATCAGATATTTTGTATGCAAGTCTACCTTAATGAGTTACAGACCAAGTTGAAGTTGGAGACTGGTCCACTAATTTTTAAGGAGTTATGGGCCTTGCACTTAGAAAACATATTTTACTATTTTTGCTTGTGTAATAAAGCCTTGTTCAACAGTTTGTCGCCTTGGTATTGCCTTGCAATAGGATCCACACTTGTTTATTATTGAATTCGAGACTTTCAACAGATGCAAGCTTCAGAGAGCATTGTTGAGAAAAGAAATTTGATGCAAAGACCAGTAGTATTGACATCACAATATAATTTCCTTTGCTTGAAAATTACGATGCCATATCTGGTAAAACCGCCAACCTAAGTAAGCATTAGGTAACGTAAACCACTATGATATCTATAAAATCAATTGTAATATATTTTGCATTACAATTTTAAAGCAATTATTGCACTGCATGCCTGTGAACTTATATTAACGAAAAACAATACCTAAACGCATGTACGTCAATGTAATTAATGAAACATGTGGCTGACCTGTGTAAATTTGTATTTTTATTGACCTTGTCCCGTAAATCCGCCGCTACTGCAGCAAAAAGATTATCAACTGTTATTTTTGTGAGAAGCACCAAGTTTGTATTGTACTTGTAGCTCATGAATATTAATCAGATGAATAAACAGTGGAACGTGTGCTTGTGACGGTTACATTGTCTGATAATAACTATTCCTCTGGATACAAGTGAGCAACTACATTTCATACATCACATTTAATGTATGAAAGTGGATAGCTTACCAGAAAATTTTAAATCTCAAAGCTGCTGAGTTGTTGGCAAACAGTAGAATGATGCAGACAAAGTTTACATTCAATACAGCGAAATGAGGCATTCTTAAATGTGTTAGTGGGCGGATTTACTGGACAGACTGATTTACTGGGCTCAACTGCATTTATTTTGTTGTATTAACCAATATTTGGGTTACAAGTATTATATACACATGTACAATATATGTACATTATCAGAAAACATTAAATATATTGGACAAGTTTTAGAAACTGATAGAAATGGGAGCTTTTAAATGATTTCTCGCAGTTTCAAAGTGAGTTATTTAAAAAAGTAAAATACAATTATATAGAGAAGCATTTTAGCTTCTGAAACATACTATGCATAGGAAAATATGTGTTATTATAATTTTTTAGGAAACACTATACAGTTATTGTTTTTGATGAGGTGGAGTTATTGACCTTTGAAACAATTGTAATTCACTGAGCCCAGTGATTGAAGTGAATGACAGTTTTTCAAAATCAATATCTAGAAATTTTAACAAAACAAAAGACAGTAACAGTTATTTTCCAAATATTATGTCAGTATTTCTAAAGAAAGTGCTTTACCATTAACAAATTCTATGATCGGATAAATATTTCATAATTACGTCACAAAATAAGGGGTGTAACATCATTTGATAATTTACAGCAGATTAAATCTTTTTGACAAGTCATTATCTATTTTTATTAAAAATTCCATCTTTAATGATTTCTATACAAGATTAATTTTCTATTATTTAATAACAATAATTATTTTTATTTCAGAAATGTGAAGAAATAAAAAAAAATAGGGCTTTACAAAAAGTAATAATCAGTTCTATAGAGAAATCTTGGCAGGAAGTTGTGGATTTGTATTTTGATGGCCAGGATGAGGAGGCAGAGATTTCATTACATCCAGGGTAAGGACTTAATAGGAATTGAGATTTCTTTTTTAAAAAGGTCAATGTTGATTTGTGTAACTAAAGCTGCGATTAATGGCAGCAAAATTCTTGCCTCTGTATAGAAGTCTGTTAATGCCAGTTGGTATTTTATTTTTAAGAGTTAGTTAAGTGATTAAGTGGCCACTTTTTAGCCACAAAATTGAAAAATAACTTTAGAAAGATCAGTGGTGTTCTAAAAACTTAGTATTGTCTACTTTACTTAATTCAATTAAAGAAAAATCACGCTAACTAAATCTGATCCAGGGATTTTTGTCAAACTCTGCAGAAATGTTCCCCTGTATGAAGGCTTGAATATAAGCTAAAAAAATATATATGTCACCGAGCTCATAGTCGAGATATCACAGTCACTAAATGGGTCAATTTGAGATTTTTTAAAGAATTCCGTAGTTTCTTTGAACAGCTGCTGTTTAAGTATTATTTTCACGAATTCAATGAATTGTATACCGTTAGATTCGACATTCCTTCTTCTTTAAAATCGGAGTATTTCTATACAATATACAAATCACTGTTTAACTGAAATCAGGTCTTAAATGCCTTCCCGCCAAACTAAAAACGAACTTTGCAGTTATAAAATCGGATATTTTAAATACTTCTGACCCAGGGATTTTCTTTTAAAATTGCAGATACAAAGATTTTTATTTGTCTTAAATTTTGACACTTTAAAAAATAGGGGTCACCGAATGAATAAGAAATATAATCTTTGTTTTGTACCTTCCATGGACGTTGTTTTTTGATAGTTGGACGTATCTTTTTCTTTTGCAAAGTGAATGACGTTACGTCATAATACACTTTCAAAACAATGAAATATCTCTGGCTATCATTTCTTGTCGTGCTTTTCTAGCCTCGACGAGGTACTTTCAAACCATTTACAATCTTGCTTTGAGAAGTTCGTGAGGGTTTTTCATTTTTTGTTTATTATTTTTTTTTACTTTTATACTCAAATGAAACTTCGAATATTCAATTATTAATACAACATGCAATACGTTTTGCAAAAAGTAAAAATAGCCTGTGTTGGGTCAAGTGAATCACCCATCATCCATCTTTCAAAGATGAAAGTGAACATTATGATACCTTGACAAAATTGCAAAATGACAAAAATTGTCTTAAAAAATTGACCCTGACACCATCATATCCAATAACCTGGCAAAGTTTTGAGTGATTAGGGTTAGCGTCCTCAAGTTGGAGCTAGAACGGCACGCAGAAATTTTTACTGAAAACCCAAAATTTCACATAAAAGGATCGTTAGACCTTCATACCTAATCTGCAGTGCTTTCAAAATGAGTCCTTGTTTCAAAAAAAAGTAATGGTGGATTACATGATACCCCGCCACGTTTCACAAAATTTGTAAGTAAAAAGGGCATAATTCCAGGACAATATGTACTAATGAGCCCAAAATTATACTTGGCCTGTGTTTTGTGGTAAACAATTTACATACCAAGTTTGAAGACAGTATATTATTTCATTCACAATTTATGAATACGAAACCCTAAAATTTGCAAAATTTCAAAGTTTCAAGGGGCATAACTCCAGAACCCCTTGGACCTCTGCACCCAAAATCGAACTTGACCTGAGTCTTGTGGTAAACAACTTACATATTAAGTTTGAAGACCTTGCGTTATTTCACTCGCAAGTTATCAGTCGGAAACCCTAAAATTCGCAAAATTTCAAAGTTTCAAGGGGCATAACTCCAGAGACCCTTGGACCTCTGAACCCAAAATCGAATTTGACCTGAGTGTTATAGTAAACAATTTACATACCAAGTCTGAAGACCTTGTGTTATTTCCTGCACAAGTTATCAGTCGGAAACCCTAAAATTCGTAAAATTTCAAAGTTTCAAGGTGCATAACTCCAGAACCCCTTGGACCTCTGAACCCAAAATTAAACTTGACCTGAGTTTTGTGGTAAACAACTTGCATACCAAGTTTGAAGATCTTGTGATATTTCGTTTTCAAGTTATCAGTCGGAAACCTTCGGGGGACGGACAGACGGACGGACGGACGGACACACGACTGAGGGTATCACATAATACCACGCCACTTCGTGTGGCGGGGTATAAAAAAGGAGTTTGATATGTTAAAACGGCCTTAACTTGTGATAACATCATACCTAAAAGCTCTTACTATACAGTTTGAGGTAAACTGACCATAAGGTTGACAGGTAAGGCATGCAAAACCTACACCCATCAGTATATTATAATGACAATATGCCCATCTTGACAGGCGTTTAAAATTGTTGAATTGAGACAAAAACGAAAATTATAACCAGTATACAAGAAATGGATCAATGAATGAAGAGACGTTTTGTTACAATGACGAATGTTTCAATTTATATAAAAAAAAATACACAATGAAATATGTTATGTGACCCACAATATTTTGTCATTAAGTCACAAAGATAATTTATCGATAACGAAGAGGGAGGTAGCATCGTTTCCAGAACTTCGCAATTAGAAATTGTATGTAGCGGGAATTCCAGTATATACTTTATCGGGATGTCTAAGGGAATTCACCTTTCATATTTTGTCCCGTGTGGTGTCACCACTGCACTATCAGGTTTTGTTCTGTGACGTCATGATACCGGAAAATTACACGCACAATAAACAATTTTTGAACATGCGTGAAATACAACTTTTCCCGCGAGTTACCTGATAGTGCAGCAGCGACACCAATCGGATTGATTGATTGATTGAATATTGTTTAACGTCTACTCAGCAATATTTCAGCTATATCAAGACGAGAACAAGTTTGTTGATAAATAATCACTTTGGGGTATGGAAATGGCCATGGGACGGGAAATTCTGACTGCCACTGGAAAAGTAGGGTGAAATCGTCAAGGGCGGGGAATTTAGCCTTGTAGCCGATCACCTACGGACCACCCCAAAAGGAGCTTGGAAAAGCAGGATGGTGAATTCCATTTTGACAGTTCAGGAAAAGGATTCAGAATCTAGTTTCAATTTCAAGTTATCTTCTGTTTCATCAAATATACTGTTAATGCTATCATTCACTTTAAATCTGTCTTGTGATTTTTTTTTTTTGAGTGCTTTTTTATTTTTTCCCTGAAGCGGCCTTTCAACCGAGACGCCGTTTTCCAAAAACGGTCAAAGGAAAGTAAATCTTAAACATCCCGCAAAAACGACGTGACAAACCGACGACGACATAGATGATTGCGGCTGTGGTATGCGCATAACAATAGTGTGATTTGTCTTTAATTTAAGGGTATGAAATCCACCTATATGCTCAAATAAGCCAACCAAACATAACAGAGATTGGTAAAAATTAATGGAAATAGCTAAAGAAAGTATATTTTAGGTACATATTTAACAAGTTGGCCAACACATGTTCACTATTTAATTAATACTTAGATGCATAGATAAATATTTTGAGTGAACATGTGGTTGGTGCACAGGCCACATTCGTTTCAATAAAAAAAAAAAAAAAACACTGAAAAAGTGACAGAAATTTAAAGATTGTAAAGATTTTGCAATTTTTGGAATATAACACAATGCTATTTCTATGACTTCAAAATTTTGGCAAAAAAAAACATGGATTGTTAAATGCAGTCATTCTAATATCCTTTGACCATGAAACAATGAACTTATGGCAAATCTCTGAAAACAAACAAATTAGTGGGATAGAAAAGGTGTTTCCAAACCTTTTCCTCTCTGATTTTATATCACAATTAATTCAAAATGAATGAAACCTGCCATTGCTTTAAAATTAAGTGTTCATGCATATATGATTTTCAGAATGTCAGATTCACCTGAGTTTGGCATATTTGTAAAGCATCTGAATTGTAAAACACATGATCAGTCTACAAAATATATGCAGTAAGAGATGTAAGGCCAGCAGATTTTGTTTTCCTGGCAGATGAGGTAATATTACGAATATGTATACATTTTAATCATGCAGTTTAATCACTTTTTATCCTTTATCTGATGTCAAGGTCTTTAACATAGAATCCTTTGAAAAATTTGTACCAATATGCTATAGAAATATGCAGTAAAATGGAGGGGAGGGAGTCACAGATATGTAAAATCAGATACAGATTGTTCTAAAGATTGGCTAAAGTTTTACACTTTATTTACAATAAGGAAAATAAGGGAAAAAGTCATATATATAGTATTACTCATTTCAAGGACTTTTTTTCTATGGGTATGGTAAAGGGGGTCCCCAACACGAAAGAACATGCTTAAAAATTGCCAAAAACGAAACACAAGTGATAAAAATGGCCAATCACGAAACATATGGAAAATTGCTGCTCCTAGATCGCCGAAAACTTGAGAGGTCAGTATCATTAATGATAATCCATGCATCCTATCTAAAGTTTTTTTACGTGAATGCTCTTAAGTCCATCCATCTGTCAGTTGTTCATTCGTCAGTCTCTCAGTCTATCACACTCAGTTTTCCAGACTTTTTTTCCTTTACTATAAGAGATATTTGTCTACAATTATGGATGTAGGTCTACCACCATGAGTTACAGATGAGTTACAGATGAAGTTAGAGTTTGGGTTCAGTTCATTGATTTAGGAGAGGAGTTATGGGCCTTTGACTTAGAAAATTTGGGGAAAATATAGGTTTTCCAGATTTTTTTTATAAACAGTTCCGGATATTAAGCTATTTTTTCTACTTGAATCTACCACTATGAGTTACAGATCAAGTTCTAGTTTTGTTCCAGTCCATTGGTACTTGACAGGGTTTTAGGCCTTGGACTTAAGAAAATTTTGGTAAAATATATAGGTTTCCAGACTTTTTTTCTAAACCATTCCAGGTATTTATCTAATATATTGCTACGTTAGTCAACCTCAATGAGTTACAGATCACATTTGAGTTTGGTTCTGGTCCTGTGATATTTGGCAGAGTTATGGGTCTTTGACTTAGAAAATTTTTGAAAAATATAGGTTTCCCAGACTTTTCTCTAAACTGTTACAGATATTAAGCTAATATATTGATAGTCAACCACTATGGGTTGCAGATCAAGTTTGAGTTTGGGTTGGATACATTGGTTTTTGACGGGGTTTCGGGTCTTGGACTTAAATTTTGGTAAAATATAGGTTTCCCAGACTTTTTCTAAACCATTCCAGATATTAAAATGATATTTGCAATGTAAGTCTACCACTATGAGTTACAGATTAAGTTCGAGTTTGGTTCTGGTCAACTGATTTTTGATAGAGTTATGGGCCTTTGTCTGAGAAAATTTTGGTAAAATACAGGTTTCCCAGACTTTTTTCTAAACTGTTCAAGATTTTAAGATAACATTTGCTATGTGAGTCTACCAACAGGAGTTACAGATTAATTATGATCAAGCATTCTTCTGGTCTACTGATTTTGACAGATTGTGGGCCTTGGACTCGGGGAAAACTTTTTCCTTCGACTATTGTTGCTACGCATTGCCTCTAAACTTCCTTTTTTACCGTCAAATCTACGACTGACGCCCTTTGGTATTCAAATAGTGTACTGTTATTGCTTAAGGTTTATGAGGACAGCTGCCATGTGATCAAACCAAAAAAATGGCGGAAAAAATTAAAATTCTTAGAATGGATTGAAATTTGACAAGAAGGTTATTTAGCATGTAATGGGACGAGTTTGGTGTTACAAATATCAAAATGGGGACCTTACTATGGGAACGGAAAATGGGGGAAATTTCAAATTGCTTCAAATTGAATAAAATTTGATAGCAAGGTTACTTAGCATGTATAGAAACGATTTTTGGTCTTTAAGAATATGAAAATGGCGACGATTGCCATGGAAACAGAAAAATGGAGGGGAAAAATTCAAAATTGCTCCAAATGGGAGTAAAATGAGAGATAATCTTGAAATAAGATGAGAAAAGGGAAAACTGAAAATAGTTAAAAAAAACTTTAAAAATTAAATAAAAAGCAAAAATATATATCACAAAATTTGAATTTGTAGATGATAATTTTTTTAGAAGGCATGAAAGTTTATCCCTGGCTTGTGATGAATGCAGGCTTTTGATTGGATGGCAGCCCGTTGGTACAAATCCCATGCACCTGTCTCATTGTTAAGAACTTTGCTATCGCCAGTGCCATGGACTTCCTTTGTGATAATTTAACATATTCCATGACATTAGTAAGTAAAAACTGGTGTCAAAAACTTTATAATCTCAAGAAATCATCAACCCAAAATCAAATCGCCTAAAAATAGCAAAGTCTGAGGTTGGTACCTAAGGTACCATCCACGACATGGAAAGTGGGGCATTTTCTGCATATTTATCATACTTGTTTTATTGCGCAACACAGATGATGTAGAAATTTCGTACAGATTTACTTCCATTTATATGCTTTTTCGGTGCAATAAAAGACAAAGCTGGGGCTAAATAGCTACGTTTGTACCTGTAGGCATTGAGATTGTACCACACTTCAGCACCACTGTACAGCCTTCGGCTGCACCTAAGGCTGCACAAAGTGCTTCAGGGTGGTACAATCTCAATGCCTACGGGTACAAATGTAGGTAACTGATAATATACTTCCAGTTGCGCTTGTACAACCTACAACTTCATGTTTTTAGTCGAGTAAGGACTGTTTCCAGACAAATCACTGGTGGCATGGTTTATAAGGGCATATCCAATAGTTTCAGGGGAGATAATGACAAATACAAACGGGGGCAATGTTTTACGGGAATATGACGTTGATAAATGTAACGTCACAAAGAAATTCCCATTTTTTCCGAAGAAAAGGGAAATTTAAACCTCCAGTTTGGCGGACTTTGAAGGGGTTACCGATAGGAGATTTGTTAAAAGTTGCATATTTTTATGATTTTCTCAGAAACGAACTCAGCGACGTATATCGTTTTAGACCTTTTTGAGTAGCATATTATTAAAAGTACTTGATGTCTGAAAATTTGATAAAATCGACAATATGAGAAGTCTGTAAAATAAACCACTTGAAGGAATTTAATGAAACTTTACACAAAGTAAGAACACTATATGGAGATGTGCATGAAGGAATATAATTATTGTCAGAAACCAGGAAGGGGAGATAATTCGACTTTGAGTTTTCATTGATTATGGGTTACCTCGTATGTACAACTCCTCTTAATCCACATGAAGGATTTTGATGAAACTTTAGACAAAGGAAGAACACTATATGTTGATATGTAAAATGTCAAATAGGCTGAAAAAGGGTGAGTTTTATATTTATCTGATTTAGACAGAGTGTTTTCATTGGAACCCTTGGGGAAAATTTTTTCTTTAAGATTATATCATTGTGTCCATACTTGTATTGTGTCCACACTTGTACTGTGTCCACACCAACCTAATTTTGCACTTACCATATCGATTCAGAGTTCAATGAGGGGGTATCTTTGGCTGCCATTCGGCGACAGCTCTTGTTTATTCCAAAATAATTATGGTGACCCAATTTCTTTATTCGAATTGAAGGCAAGTGTATGAGCATTTTTGTGTCGCCTGCTGTAAGCAGAGTCGACACATGGGGATTACTATCTGTCGTCTTACGTCGTCGTCCTGCGTCTTCCATCTGTTTTTGAATCCCCAACTCCTTCAAAACTAACAGTCCGATTCCAACCACACTTTCAGGATATGTTTTTCACATGGTGTAGTTGTGCACCTGATACTTAGAATTTTGATTTTACAGATTTTAGAGGTTCACAGAGCCAAAATTGCTCATTTGTGAGTGTTGCTTTTTGAATCCCCAACTCCTTCAAAACTGCTGGTCCAATTTCAACCAAACTTTCAGGATATGTAGTTCACCTGGTGTAGATGTGCGCCTGATACTTAGAATTAAGAAATAACCATACTGTATTTTAGGATCTGAGGGGGTAAATCGTAGATTTTACTGTCGCAAACTGAGTTTTCCGGCGACCCATTAGCGGAGCAGGAAAACAGATGTTTGTGACAGTAAAATCTTAGATTTACCCCTGAAGATCCTAAAATACAGTTTGGTTATCTCTATTCTAATGCAAATTCAAAATCGATTTTTAAATGACAGGAAGTTTGGTGTGCGTCTGCGCCAATACGTTGCTATTGGTTCCGACGGTAAATCGTGGATTTTACCCCCTCAAAATTCTGACGCCATCCAATCAAAATAAGTGTTATAAGCATAAGTGCATTATAATTTTGATTTTACATATTTTAGAGGTCTACAGAGCCAAAATTGCTCATTTGTGAGTGTTGCTTTTTGAATCCGCAACTCCTTCAAAACTGCTGGTCCAATTCCAACCAAACTTTCAGGATATGTTGTTCACCTGGTGTAGATGTGCGCCTGATACTTAGAATTTTGATTTTACAGATTTTAGAGGTTCACAGAGCCAAAATTGCTCATTTGTGAGTGTTGCTTTTTGAATCCGCAACTTCTTCAAAACTGCAAGTCTGATTCCAACCAAACTTTCAGGATACATTGTTTAACTGATCTAGTTTTGCATCTGATACTTAGAATTTAGATTTTACAGATTGAGAGGCTTACAGAACCAAAATTGCTGATTTGTTAATTGATTTTACAGATTTAAGCGATTTGCCAAGCCGACATACCTCATTTGTTGTTTCTGTTTTTTAATCTACAAGTCCCCAAATATATATTCATATTCTTATCAAATGTTTTTATGCCCCCGCGACGATATGTCCGTCCATCCGTCCGTTTGTCCGTCCATCTGCAGCAGGGTACATTTGTTCGGGCTGTTTCTCCAACAGTTTTTATGGTAGGAATTTTTATTTTGCAGATCATTTGGGCATATATTGTAGATGTGCCTTTTGGTATTGATTTTGATATTGGCTCATTTTTCTGAAAAATACACGTTGTTGAACTTAGTCCCCGCGACGATAAGTCGGGTTGCATATTGTTTTACCCTTGTTTCTCCTTGTCTTAGCCATGCACATAATACTTATTAAAATTTAAGTTTACAGATTTCAGAGGTTCACTGGGCCAAAAATGGCTCTTCTGTATTGCAGGCGACACAAGTGTTCCATGGAACACACCATTTCATCAATATTGCACATATATGCAGGGGGGTAGCTCAATGCCTGCAACCTCAAATTTGAAATTGCATTAATGAGTTATTCTCTGTGCTTTGATTATTTGTTTATTTATAATTCAAAATTTTGATATTGTGCAGACTTGTTAAAAATTTACTTGTTAATTTGTATTGCAGATTGCCATTTCACAGACTTAAATCTTTTATATGTGGCACAGTATGGGTCAAAGGTTGTGGCAGCCTTGCCAGGAATTCCATCTAATCAACTGTTTTGTTTAAAAGATAATAATATGGAGCCTATATTTAAAATTTTTGTAATGAAACTACTAATGTATTAATCATGAATTCTAAATATATTGAAATAATTAAAACTTTTCATGATATTAATTGTTTTGTATATGTATATTTTTGCAATGTACAAGAAAAGAAAAAATTGAAAAGAAAGTTCCACTCTATTGGTTAAGAGTAATTAAATTGAAATGTTTTCATATTGATTGTTACAATGATCGAGATTTGTATTTTCACTTTTGAGAGATTGGACTATTCACATTGTACATAATCCGCTTCGCGGAGTATTAACCAATTTAATTCTAGTTGAATCCAAGCAATTAAAACTTTTCATGATATTAATTGTTTTGTATATGTATATTTTTGCAATGTACAAGAAAAGAAAAATATGAAAAGAAAGTTCCACTCTATTGAAATATTTTCAAGCTTTCACAATTCAATTTTTTTTCATATTGATCATTGTATTACAATGATTGAGATTTTATTTTCACTTTTGAGAGAGACGAGTTCCTATTTTGGACTCTTCACATTTTACATAATCTGTGCTTCGTGGAGTATTAATCAATTGAATTCTAGATGAATACAAATAATTAAAACTTTTCATGAAATTAATGGTTTTGTGTGTGTATATATATGTATTTGCAATGCACAAGAAAAGTAACATTTGAAAAGAAATTTCCGCTCTATTGTAGAAGAGTAATTAATTGAATTGTTTTCAAGCTCTCACAATTCAATTTTTTTCATATTGATTGTTGTGTGACAATGATCCAGATTTGTATTTTGACTTTTTAGAGATTGGACTCTTCACATTGTACATAATCCGCTTTTCAGAGTATTAATTAACTGAATTCTAGATGAATCCAAAAAATTAAAACTTTTCATGATATTAACACAGTAACTTCGGTATTTAGTTATTAATTGTTTTGTTTATATATATTTATCCAACAAGAAAAGAAAAATATGAAAAGACAGTTCTACTCTATTAGGGAAGAGTAATTGAAATGTTTTCAAGCTCTCACAATTCAATTTTTTTCATATTGATTGCTGTATTACAGTGATCGAGATTTGTATTTTCTTTTTTGAGAGAGACCAGTTACTATTTTGGACTCTTCACATTTCACATAATCCGCTTTGCAGAGTATTAATCAATTGAATTCTAGAAGAATCCAAATAATAAAAACTTTGCATGAAATAAAATGTTTTGTTTATTTTTGCAATGCACAAGAAAAGAAAATTTGAAAAGTAATTAGACTGAAATGTTTTCAAGCTCTCACAATTCAATTTTTATGCCCCGCCACGAAGTGGAAGGGGCATATAGATTTATCCTTGTCCGTACGTCCGTCCGTCCCAATTGATAATTATTATACCAATATGATGTTTCATTCAATTAATTGCCTTAATGAATACTACCCAAACATTGACAGTTAGGTAACTTTGACCTATATTTTACGCTTGAGTGACTTTTGTTAAATTCTGTGTTAAAGTCCATTTTTCAACAACTACCTATTATACCAATATGATGTTTCATTCAATTAATTGCCTTGATGAGTACTACCCAAAACATTGACAATTAGGTAGCTATGACCCATATTTTACGCTTGAGTGACTTTTGTTATAATTTGCATTTCACTCCATTCTGAACAACTAGACAGTATACCAGAGATGTTTATCAAATTAATGGCCTTGATGAGTACTACCCAAATTATTGATAATTAGGTGGCTTTGACCTATATTTTATGCTTGAGCGACTTTTGTTAAATTTTGCATTTAAGGGCATATCCAACAGTTTCATGTTATATTGTCATTTCCACAACCTTTATATATGTTGTAAAACAAATACCGAGGATTCCCAAAATGTTAAGAAAATATTATAGGAATAAAAGTAATTTTGGAGGAGTTTATCGATGTGTAAACGCGGCCGACTCACTCACAAACTAAATAAAGTCCAAAGGACTTTATGTAGAATTTGTGAGTGAAAGGCCGCGTTTACACATCCATAAACTCATCCAAAATTACTTTTATTTCTTATAATTCCAATCCTTTGAACTTTGAACAATGTTGTCACTGATTTTTACGTCGCCATATACTGCACTATTTAACATCGTAGTGGGCAAGAACAGTTTATTGAGAAATAACTTTTTTGTTGTTCATGACGTTCACCAATGAAATTGGACGTTGCATTAGCAATTGGTATTATTGGGTCACCGATCATGTTTCCATGGAAACTATGGTTAAACATTGATCATTTTGCGTCTATCCAAGAAAAATCAAGTTCTAGCTTGAAATAATAACGAATAAATGATTTTCAGTGTAATCGCTACCAAAGCAACTGAAAAACAAAGTCAAGGTTTTAAAGATTTACCGAAAAATAAATTTGACATGATAATGCATGTTTTAGTTCTCTAAATCACTGAATATTTAGCACTATTAACTGTAAAAGTGGCATAAAATGTTCCATCACAAATTCAAATTTACAATATTTTAAAAACTTCACATATTGTCGATTTTATGAAATTTTTATATTGTGTACTTCTAATTATATGCTACTCAGAAATTTCAAAAACAGTCTAGGTCACCGAGTCCTTTTTAGAGATAATCATTAACATATGCAACTTTTTTTAAATCTCCTATGGGATACCCCTAAAAAGTTCGCCAAATTGGAAAGTACAAATTATCTTTCTTCGAAAACAATGGGAATTACTTTGTGACGTTACATTTTTTCAACGTCATATTCCCAGAAAACATTGCCTTCTTTTTTTGCGTTTTGTATTATCTCCCCTGAAACTATTGGATATGCCCTTAAGTCCATTTCTCAACAACTTGACATGCTATCCCAATGGTGTTGCATCAAAATAAATCAACTTCATGAGCACTATCCAAATCAAGGCCAATTAAGTGTCTTTGATCTACATTTAATGCTTGAGTGATGTTGATGTTTTATGTACTTTTCTCAACAACTACACAAAATAACATTATAATGTTTCATGAAATTACTCATCTTTGTGAGAACTAACCAATTTTTTGGACAATTTCCATTTTATGCTCGAATGACTTTGTTTTTAGATTTTTGTTTTGCTTGAATGGGTTTGCATTAAACCATTTCAATTAGCTAGATGTTTAATTGGTGAATACTGTAAAATTCATAGATAATTTTATAACCTGACCAATATTTAATGTTTCCATGACTTTAGTATGGTATTTTTAATCCTTTCTATTATTCAAGAAAAGTCTATTAAACAATCATCTGCAATGGTACTTCCTGATGATTCAGTGACCAGGAACTAATTTTTATGACTGATCGACTTAGGTTATATTGTGATAAATTTGTCAGTGGGGCATCCGTGTCTTATAGACACATTTTCTAGTTTTCATATTGATTATTGTATTACATTGATCCAGATTTGTATTTTCACCTTTGAGAGAAACCAGTTCCTATTTTGGACTTTTCACATTTTACATAATCTACTTCACGGAATATTCAATGTTAAGAGTCAATAGTTGAGTTTATGGTTCTAATTAAACCCAAAATAAGGACAGCCATTCCATAAATAAAAGATATAGGTCAAGTGTTAATTGGTACGATACTTGTTATGCCAAGATCTTCCTTGCTGCCGTACCCATGCAGGAGTTATTGCTCTTTGTAGATGTATTTTCTTAACTACATACCCTAAGTTAGCTTTGAATCATTTCAAGCTCAGGTGAGCCTCTATATTAAACAAATCAATTGTATTGCAAAATTATGCTGAGACCAAAAGGTATAGAAATTAATTGAAATTGGTTTTTATTGTGCGGTAACTATAATATCAGAGCTGATAATAAATGTTATTTTTTTTAATGTAAACCGTGGTATATAGAATATATTTATCAATAATGCCTCTGAGCTATCTTATTTATTACTGTTGTTTATTAATATATTGTTTTAAATTTTGGACACTTGGTATTTCTGTGATATCATTAACTGTGATAAATTGTATGTGCAATGATTATTAAGGTGTCTGCAGAGTATTAGTTTCCTATTATAGAATTTGTGAAATTTTCTGTGTAGAAACATAATTGTACTATTGTTTAAAATATGAAATAAAATTTGGGGGTCACCGTGCATTTAAGCGCAAAAACTGAAATTGAAAATTTCAGGATTTTACATAGAAATAATAGGGAAAATGATTATATGAGAAGATAGCTTGAAAACTCTATTATAGATTTTGTTCATACTTTGTATGTGTTTTTGAAATCATTATATAGTTTACATATACAAAATAAAAAATTAGGGGTCACCGTTGAAATAAGAGAGAGAAATTGCGAAATGTTAATTAATTTCTCTTGTGATATCTATGTTATATTCTTTTATCAAATTATCTCCCTTGCTTAATTTCTGTGTTCTGTAAATACAGCAACAGATTTAAAGCTCCTGTGTTTTAGTTCATGTTTTTGTAATGATAATTAATGTTGTAAAAGTGATAAAGAATAAGAATTTTAAATACTTTGGAACTTCCTTTACATTTTAAATAATTATTTTGTTCAATTTCTTAATGAATGAAACCAAAATCAACAAGTATCAGACAAAAATGGCGAAATAATACCACTGAGACACCTTAACATCATAAATTTATACATAAATGATTGTACTGTATTAATAATTGAATTAAATTGTTAACAAGTAATGATTGTACTGTATTAATGATTGAATTAAATTGTTAACAAGTAATGATTGTACTGTATTAATAATTGAATTAAATTGTTAACAAATAAAACACATGCAATTAGTCTATTGTTTTGATTATAATATGGCATTTAATTTCTCATAGCCATTATATGAGTGATGTGTTATTAACTTTTCCTTTTTATACGATCTCAAAAAAATTGAGGTCGAATAATGGTATGGTGTATTGTTTTCGGCCTCGTCTGTGGACACTTTTGTTTTGGTCAATAGCTTAAGTTCAAATTGATCAATCTTTAAGAAATTTTATCACAATGTTCCTTGGTACACAAAAAGGGCTGGGTTTGGTTTTAGGTATTTTGGCCCCACTTGTTTTCAAAAAAAAAAAACGGACAAGGAGGGACAAATTGGGTGTTTCATATATTTAGCTCTAGGATATTTAATCGGATTTTGATGGGTTTTTTGGGGGGTGTACTCCTAAGAAAATTTCCAATCTGTTGTTTGCCAACAGATTTCACGGGGCATGGCATGTACAGTTCATGAGATAAATGGGGCCCAAAAGGGGCAAATTTGAAAAAAAAAATTTTTTTAAAAATTTTTGTCTGATTTTAATGCAGTTTTTTTGCAATGGACTCCTTATGACAAATTACCATAGCGATGCACCATCAGATTTTTGATAACTTGTTTCCTTTCTGAGCTATGAGGGGCGGAATGGAGCGAAAATTGCAAATGTGCAGACTACCTAATATTTTTAATTGGATTTCCGAGATATAAGGGGTCAAGGGTTCTAAAATTGCATTTTTTTTGAAATATATAAAATTTTAATTTTTCATTAGATTTCGATGGAATTTTCTTTCTTTGGATTCCTCTTGTTGTAAGCTTTCAGTGATACATTGTCAATAGATTTTGCCGAGCTCTTACCATTCCTGAGCTATAAGGGGTCAAAGGGGATACATGTATCAATCATATTTTTTCTTTTGATTTCTCTTTATGTAAGCCGCCGTGCGCGGTCCCGGCTGAAGAATAGGCCCGCAGCATCCTCTGAGCTTGGAGTATGAGCCATCCTAACAGAGGACCCCGAGGGAACCCCGGGATATAGAAATAGGACCCAGTATCTCCGGCTTGCGGGGTGTGACCCCTCCTAAACGGAGGCTGACCCCGAGGGTCCCGGGATATAGAAATAGGACCCATTCCGTGGTTGTGCGGGATTAATAAATACACAACCCATCTTTCGGATGGGATGTAAACTCAGGTCCACGCGTTGGAAGAAATGCCACGCTTCCTGCACGTTAAAGAACCCTTGTAGCAAGCTCCTTTTGGGGTGGTCCGTAGGTGATCGGCTACAAGGCTAAATTCCCCGCCCTTGACGATTTCACCCTACTTTTCCAGTGGCAGTCAGAATTTCCCGTCCCATGGCCATTTCCATACCCCAAAGTGATTATTTATCAACAAACTTGTTCTCGTCTTGATATAGCTGAAATATTGCTGAGTAGACGTTAAACAATATTCAATCAATCAATCTTTATGTAAGCTTTTTGTGGCTAGTCCACAGATTTTGCTAAGGTCTTACCATTTCCGATCAATAAAGCATTGAAAGAGCTAATTTTTATTTTCACTAGTTTGTGTTCACTTAAGTAGTGTGTCAAGGTCCTCGTGTCCAGCAAATTAATGTGTCCACATTCATTCTGATTTACACTTGTTCAGATTTCGGTGGGTCAATATGATGTGGTCTTATCATGATGCGCTTGTTGTAGCCCTTTATGAAGAAAACTTGTAAAAAATTATTGGCAACTTAATCTTTCTATCTGTTCTGTGCAGTTGTTCTGTCTTATTGGTGTTGGAGTTTCATTTTCTGCATGTAACCATTATTTACAGTTTCTAAGACAAATAAATGTTGTATTAGATACACAAATAGTAACATTATGAATAATGTTATTTGACATTTTAAGAGATAAATTGATGACAATAGGGCATACCCATAGTTTTGTCCACTGGTCACAGAGAATTTATTTTGAAAGTATATATAAAACTGTTTAAAAAAACAAAAGATGCCATAATAAAGAAGTATTGGGATGCCAGAATCTGGGGAAATTGGGATACCAGCCGGTAAGTTGGATGTCGGCATTCAGATCAAGTAGGATGCCTGGCAGCCAGAATAGTCCGGATGCCAGCATCCAGAATAGTCCGGATGCCAGCATCCAGAATAGACAGGATGCCAGCATCCAGAGCAATTGGGATGCCAGCATCCAGAGCTATAGGGATGTCGGCATCCAAAGCAATTGGGATGCCAGCATCCAGAGCAATTGGGATGCCAGCATCCAGAGCTATAGGGATGCCGGCATCCAAAGCAATTGGGATGCCAGCATCCAGAGCAATTGGGATGTCAGCATCAAGAGCAATTGAGATGCCAGCATCCAGAGCAATTTGGATGCCAGCATCCAGGGCAATTGGGATGCCAGCATCCAGAGCAATTTGGATGTCAGCATCCAGATTTTGCCTAGATGCTAAATATCTATTGACACTAAGGCCAGCATCCAAATAATCAAGTTTTCTTAGAGGATATAAATCTGTGAAGTTTACATTCCTTAAAAAAAAAGGGAATGCCAAGTCCATGTTCATTCATTATTATTCAACTATCACAAGAATCCACATGCTATTTATTGTTTTAATGAGGAAAAATATATCAAAAAAGAGGCCTACAGTTTATTATGTCACCATTTGCTTACGTTGGCAGCTGATTCTTCCATCAACAGTTTGAAGAGATTCTTACAGAATCTTTTTTATAAGTGTTTCATCAAATTGTCATTTCTGACATTTAATTGCGGTCAATTATGGTAATAAAAAGACGTATTTTAGGACAGAAAACACATTTATTTCATTTTTTCTCCATATCAAACTAATTTCTTCAAGAAACAATAGAAAACATTAAAAAAATATCTGGAAACATTTACTCATCATGCTTATAGCATATGAGAATTTTGAATTTTAATTGAGAGCTCATTATTGGAAAGTCGAAATCATCACGCTCTTCGTCAAGATATGTTACTCATGAGTGTGAAACATATCAGCAGCAGTTCAGAGATCCTGTTAGCATCAAATTCCACATAGTTCTGTTCATCGTCATATCATTAATAATTGTAAGTGCGATGTTGTATTTTGTTACTTATAAAAAAAAGTGTTTCTTTTTGCCGGCATAAAAAAATCTAAAATGCACTCACAATGTTAACCGATTTTAAAACTGGTCAATTTTACTGTTGTCTATTTGTTCAATAATTTAGTAATATATAGAGGCTTATTTTTTTTTATCGGGAATGAAGTAAGGACAACAGCAAAATGGAAATATCTTCAGGTGAAATTCTCGAATTCCCATTGGTTAGCATTTTAAAAAATTTATTAAGAAAAATTGAGTAACAATTTTCTATAAACGTCATGCATCTAGAAATGACTATTTATCGACTCAAAATATAATAGCAAATTCTCAGTTTCTGATACAAAAATATTCCAAATTCTAAAAAGGAGGGAAATATTTGGTGGACTCGGGAATCATACATGTGCTTATATCCGAATATCCAGTAAATAAGTGTTCAATAAGAAACTTTTGAATTTTTTTTTGTTCCAGGCCCACCTAGTTCGTTTATTACGCATTCAGCCGACGGAAGGATACATTTATCAATGAGAAATGGGTGAATGACTGATAATCAAGGTTAATTGTTTTTCACTAATTAAAAACTGGTTAACAGTTGTTATATGGCGCATATTAAAGTGCACTTCAAATAATGTTTTCCTTTTTACCATTGGGATGTCCGCATTTATTTATTCAGTTGATCAGGAATCCAGTCCTGTCTCACCTAACTTGTATTGAGAAATTTATTCCCAATTTCAAATACAAAAGAGTTTCGATTTTCAAATATCATTATTCGGCCTTTTTCTGAATTAAATGGCCGATTTGCTTTCTGAATTAAATGGCCGATTTGCTGAGACGAGTCCAGTTTTGTATCAAAGTGTCATCTGGATTATACAATACTACTTTTTTATTCAATTATGTTTTAAAAATCAATTATCTTGATTAAAAGTTGTAAGAAGGGTGAGTAATGTAGCAAATTATTACGATCTTCGTGAGTAATGTAGCAAATTATTACTATCTTCGTTTCAATAACAATTTAATTAATGAAATAAAATTGATTGATTGATTGATGATTTTCGCCAACTTCAGCAATATTTCAGCTATATCGTGGCGAGAACTGTTAACTATATTAACTAATAATAATAAGTATATAAATATATCAATATAAAACAATATAGCTTTTTACAATTAAAACAAATGTAAAATGTTAAAAACATAATGGAAGAAATTTTGGTTTAACTAATAATATTAGAAATTAGAAACTAGTTTATAATTGATCCTTTTAAACCTTACTAAATAAATTGATTGCTTTTAAAAATTGGACAATTTTGTCAACAGCCACGTTTGTAATTAGGTCTTTAAGACAGTCAGCAGAATAAAAATCGCGCTGATATCGGCAACATCAACACAGTCATTTAAAACATTTTGAATTGTATAAAATAAAATGAAAATAGTAATAAATATCTTGTAAGTGTTAAAAATGTGATAGCGCTAATTTTCTGAGAATAAGCTTGTTTTGATTTTTTTTGTAACAAGTAACTTTGAAAACTAATTGCCAAAGTTTGACAAAAAGGTTTTATTGATATTAGTGGCATGTAGTCCATTCCAGAATTAGGCAAACCAGGCTTACGTTGGTCAGCAATTAGTAATGAATTCCGCTCAAACCGGTGCTAGGGGCCGTCTTTAACTTGCTATGAGGTACGGGTAATGCTCATTGTTGAAGGCCTCATGATGACTTCAAGATGAAGAACAACAATAAAAGTGTTGTTCCATTGCTTGGTTTTACCGTGTATTTGTAGAGATTTTGTCACATTTGCATGTACTCCATATTGCTTCATTGTTACATGCAAACGTACATAATGTAAAGTTGTTTTAAAATTGTTGCCGTGAATTTCAAACATTCAAATAAGATTGTTGTCTGATCTGATTTTCCTGTTAGTTTTATATATTACTCAATTACATAGTTACCGAAGTTACTGTAAAAAATTTCTTCATTTGGGAATAAATAACAAAATACCGACGTTATTGTTAATTAAGCTTCTGCATATGCCCATTTCGACAACGTATGTCTCTTCAGTGCAGATCAAATCAAAACATTTGGAAATCCATATACCAAAATATGTCTGAAAGTTGACAGAGAACAAATTACCAATAAGATCTAAGAAGTAAAGCCAAAATCAGCTAAGGACAGAGCTATGCGAGAGGGAGATACTCCTTAGTTTTGAACAAAATTTTGTTAAATTTAGATATGGAAGTTTCCAAATAAAATCGGTGTTCGGACCAGCATCGGCTACTGGGTTGGTGGATACCCTCGGGGACTAACAGTCCACCAGCAGAGGCATCGGCCCATGGGTAATAAATAACAAAATACCGACGTCACTGTTAATTTAGCTTCTGCATATGCGCATTTCGACAACTTATGTCCCTTCAGTGCAGATTAAATCAAAACATTTGGAAATCCATATACCGAAATATATCAAAAAGCTGACAGAGAACAAGTTACCAATATGATCTAAATAGTAAAGCCATAATCAACTAAGGATAGAGCTGTTCGAGAGGGAGATACTCCTTAGTTTTGATGTTAAATTTAGATATTGCAAGTTTCCAAATAAAATCGAAGTTCGGACCAGCACCGAAGTAAATTATGTCTTCTTCAACTTACTATCCAAATTTGAGTCGGAAACCAAGAAATTAGCAAGAATTTCAAAATTTTAAAGGTGCATAACTCAGAACAACTTTGAACCAAAAATGACTTAAGAGTTTTTAAGGCTCTATGCAATTTCATTGCTTAGTAATTGCACAGAAACCCCATTACTTGCAAAAGTTTGAAGATTTTAGAGACATAACTGTAGAACCACTTAAATCAATGAACCAAAAGTCGAACTATTATGTTAATTGTAGGTAACGGCATTCATACCAAATTTAAACATGGTGTTATTCCGTTTACAAGTTACCAACGAAACAGGACCAATTACATGTCTGGACCTGCGTCACCGTCACTCATGTTCAACTGAGAAAGTTTTTTTTCCAAACTAACAGAATGTCATGTATAAGTTTGCCAATTCGAACACGTATTCATTTACCTTATTACCAAAACATTCTTCGGACGCATTTCAATTGGGCAAATTTTTAAATAGCCATTATTTTTAAGTGGGCGTTTTTTAGTTTTGCAATTGGGCGGGGAGACTTTACAAATAAACTTTAAAATAAAGGTAAAATGACACAAAAAAAATCATTTAAGTTGTGGGATACAGATTTCTAGCCCGATTAGACATGTAAATATGCAATATCTCACAATATTTAACTTTCAGGAAATTTACCAAGATTGGAATCAGTATTTTTGAGATCCAATTGTTGTAAATGTTTTGCATAAACTACACAAACAATTCAACAATTCAACGTTGCTCGACAATTAGCAATGAATTCCGCTCAAACCGGTGCTAGGGACCGTATTGAACTTGCTATGAGGTATGAGTAAAGCTCATTGTTGAAGGCCTCATGGCGACTTCAAGATGAAGAACAACAATAAAAGCGTTGTTCCATTGCTTATTTACCATGTATTTGTAGAGACTTTGTCTCATTTGCATTTACTCCATATCCCTTCATTGATAAAGTAATAAAATTGGAATCAAATATTTTTGAAATGCAATTGATGAAAATGTTTGTCCTAAACTACACAAACAATTTAAGTATGGTTGCTACGTAGAATTCCAAAAAATAAATGGTCTTTGAGACTTTCAGGAAATTTACCAAAATCGGAACCGCTTTACAGAATATAATGTTTTCATAATTTTGTTTTTTACCAAACACTTGTCAGAATATAAGATAATATGGCAAAATTAACAAAAAATATGTGTCTTTGACATGTTCAGGTAATTTACCAAAGTTAGAACCGGAACCAAAATTCCAAAAGCTTATTGCAAATCTATAGACTATATGCAACAATTCTGCATAAAGATTTAATCCATAAATCCCAAAATGTAGGAGGAGTTTGCGTCACATGCCACATGTGTCAAAATCCACATCTTTTGGTCTTTGTAAAAACTGACATCATGGAGCCTCTTGTTTGCACCAAGACCAATATGAAAAATCCGAAAGCTTATTGCGCATCTACAGACTCTATGCAGGAGTTTGTGTCACAAGCCACATGTGTAAAAATTGACATCATGGGGCCTCTTGTTTGCACCAAGACCAACATAAAAAATCCGAAAGCTTATTGCGCATCTACAGACTCTATGCAACAATTCTACAACAAAATTAAATCCCTAAATCCATAAATGGAGGAGGAGTTTGTGTCAAAAGCCACATGTGTAAAAATTGACATCATGGGGCCTCTTGTTTGCACCAAGACCAACATAAAAAATCCGAAAGCTTATTGCGCATCTACAGACTCTATGCAACAATTCTACAACAAAATTAAATCCCTAAATCCAAAAATGTAGGAGGAGTTTGAGTCACAAGAAAAGTGTGACGGACGGACGGACAGACGGAGGGTATAACATTATCCCCGAACTTTCTTCGAAATTGTGGGGATAATAACTGAAAAAACACGTGAAAATCGGCAAAGATGTGACAACAATTCTACCTTGCTAAGTGTATTTGATTTTTAAAGGATAGTTTCATTTAATATTTTACTGGTAAATTACAGGAAATCCACCTGCTTGAAAAAAGTAAAATCCGCCCAGTTGCAATTTATTTACTGCCCAATTTAAAAACTTGACCCGCCCAGTTGAAATACAAATCCGCCCAATTGCAAAACTACCCATTCTTCAAATGCAAGTTATAAGTGAGATACAAGTAGTTCAACCCTATTACTGTAATAGACAAAAAAGATGAAAAAAAATAAAAATAATAAAAAAAAATAAAATAAAATAAAAACCTAAATGTACAAAGTCGAACAAAGCATCAAATGAAAATAGTTGGTTGATTGATTGTTTGTTGCTTACGCCAACTTTATCAAATAAAAATAGTCTATATCACTTCAGCAAAAGGGGAAAACTATACCTGAGTTTCAAATAAACACAAACTTTGTATCTTTATGAGAAAATATTTGACAGCAATGCAAAAATTCAAGAATAGCTGCCCATGATCAGCTGCGTTCAAATTTGTGCAACATCTCTGGACACAAACTGAGTAATATGATGAATTAAAGGATCGAGTTCAATAATGGTTAAATTCGACATTTTTTAATCAAAACTGGCCTAAAGGGGAGGTTCACATCATCAAAGTATTCGAACAACAGTGCAAACTTTCAGAGGTATTTCAGAGATGTGAATGTTTCAGATTGCACAAACCAGGTACTGTAATGTTAAAATATGATGAAAAAAATGACTAAGTTCAACACTGCATAAATTCGACATTTTTTTATTCAAATCTGCCTAAAAGTAAAGGTGCACATTTTCAGTGTGCGCAAAACAACTGTGCAAAGTTTCAAAAGCATCAGGTATAAGGTGTCAGAGTTTCAGATTACACAAACTCAGTACCGTAATGTTCAAATTTGATGAAAAAATGACTAAGTTCAACAATGCATAAGTTCGACATTTTTATTCAAAATTCACCAAAAAGAGAGGTGCACATCTTCAGTGTGTCAAGAACAACTGTGCAAAGTTTCAAAAGCATCAGGTTTAAGGTGTCAGAATATAGATTACGTAAACTCGCTACTGTAATGTTCAAATTTGATGAAAAAAATGACTAAGTTCAACAATGGATAAATTCGACATTTTTCTTTCAAAATTCATTAAAAGGGGAGATGCACATTTTCAATGTGTTCAAAACAACTGTGCAAAGTTTCAGAAGTATCGGGTTAAAGATGTCAGAGTTTCAGATTACACAAACTTGGTTACCTCCCCCCCCCAAAGCGTGACGGACGGACGGACGGAGTCGATCGCTCCTAGACCTGCGGTCACCATTGGTGTCGCTGGTAAAAATACCCAAAGAATTCTTTACTACTGATATCGCATGCGTTTAGCAGAGTGGTATAAAACTACTTAGTCTGCATTGAATTGCGATTTCGGAAAAATGTATGCCCAGGAATCTTTTAAACTGCAAATTGTTTGTTAAATATAGCCAATATTACTAAAATGAAATGAAGAAAGGGCATATGGAGGAGAATAAGAGACACGGTCCTTACATTCAAGTTCCCTTCTTATCACTCAAATTATTTGTAAAATAGCCAATGTTACTAAAAATGAAATTAAGAAAGGGCACACGGAACAGAAGAGACACAGTCCTTACTTTAGACATTTCCGTCTTATCACTTTGTTAGTTATATGTATTTTAAAATGTTTTAAAGAATAAACTATCCTTAGCTAGCTGTCAGTAACTGCGAGCATTTGTCCGGACAGTACCTGTGTGTATTGTCTTCGTGTGTTATGTACTTCATTGTAAGGGTACTCGTCTTGATAAGTTGGACTTTTTTCTAGTTTGATTTTTACTGTGAGTCTTTTTGTGTGTTTAATTTTTGGCCATTCACCACACATAGGGGTAGGGTTTGGATCCAAGAAAACGAGTTGCGCCTGTCCCAAGTCGGGAATATGTTGGTGATTGGCTTGTCCGTGTCTTCTTATAAAATTTTAGTTTCTTGATATTTGGGTTATTGGATGTGGTTTGTTTCCATTGATTTATCCACTTTGTTTTACCTTTTTGGGGCCATTTAGGGCTTGCTATATGGTGTGAGGTTCCTCACTGTGTTGAAGACCGTACGGTGACCCCTAGATGCTTTGTTTTGGGTCGTTTTAACCTGGATATGGGATTTCATATATATGTATTTCCTGTTGGGCTCTTGAAACATCATTGATGGATGAAAGAACGATATGTTAAACTATACTTAATTCGTTCTGGGGAACCTACTGTAAATGGAAAAAAGCAGTAATCGATCTTTTATTAATGCCAAAGATCACATTTAACAGAAAACTTATCATCTCTTGGCTATGGCCAGCCACATTGCAATCATGCAATATTTTCAATACTTTGTTCTTGTGGCGATCTTGTGTAGTATTGTTTCTGGTTTGTCTTTGTTCGAACCGTTGTATCATTTATTATTCTCTCTATATTTCCAAAATAATTACAGCCTTCCATCATGCAATATTTTCAGTACTTTGTTCTTGTGGCGATCTTGTGTAATATTGTTTCTGGTTTGTCTTTGTTCGAACCGTTGTTTCATTTAGTATTCTCTCTATATTGCCAAAATAATTACAGCCTTCCATACAACCCAGTCGTAAAGAAATATAACAGGGGTCTTAAAACTGCATAGAGTGCGGCGTTTCTCAACACAATTTGTTTGCAACGGTTTGTACCCAGGCGTTCAGTACTATGTCCTGACTACCCGATAGACAGAATATTCCTTTAACCAAAAACAGGGGCGCAGCCAGAACAGCTCTGGATTTAGTCCTGGAACCAATCTGGGTGCAGTGACTTGACGATATATATATATATATATATATCTCACCGTTTAACACTGATGATGCATTTTTTCCCTTCAGCCAAATACCCAACTGGTCATTACATGATATTATTAAATATGAAAAAATGCATCGCCTTTATAAATAACAAGTATGCATTACAACAGGGCCATTACGGAATAAACAGGGCCATTACGGAATAGACAGAACCATTACGAGATAACAGGGCATTATGAGATTAGCAGGGCCATTACAGGATTCCAGATGGCGGCTGTATAGTTCACTTGGTGTGTGTAAAATGCAAAATTACGATTGTATCATATATTTACAGTAAAGTACACATTATTTCTGCATTCTTTGTATTGAACAAGTAATAGACAATTGGAAATACTTCAGCGGTAAACCCTACTCCAACTGTATGGAAAATATTTTTTTGTTTCGGATACTTGACCCTACTTGTGACCTCGGCCTGTAATAATGGCCTTCGGCGTTGTCTCGGGCCATTACAGCTATTCTAAGGCCGAACACCTTTCCTGATGGTTTGTCTTGTACAGGTCGATTAAACCAACGGCAGAACCTACATATAAATTAACTAAATACCTAATTTATCTTAAAATTAACTTCTACATGTGGCCATTTCGACACATTATGTCTCTTCAATGCAAAAAAAAAAAAAAAAAAAAAAATATATATAATTGTATTAATTGGATTTTGGTGGTTTTGGCCTCAAATGTGCCTAGTCTGTATTATTTAGGCTTGATGCGTGCCAAATCCTGAACTGATTCTTAGTTTCATGATGAGAGTTACTTTCATGTTATATAATACGATAATAGAATTGCAGTACTCCACGCGTTTCTAGCATAAATACATGTCTATGGTGAAGTTGATGAGTTCAAAGAGGAGAAGCCTTATGCTTGTGGTTTGTCTTGAACAGGACGATTAAACCAGCGTCAGAACCTACATATAAATAACTAAATACTAAAGTTGTTGCACACCGCATCCCCAAAAAACAACAGAAATTGAGTTGGTCTACTTCGCATTTAGGTTAAAAAAGAATTTTCAATGCAATTGAACTTGAATTGTGCTAAAGTAATTGAGAACCGAACCGTCAATCCAAGACGAAAAATCAGGGTAGCCACTGCTTTGATACCTCAAAATCAAAGGATTTTTCCAGGACTTTTTAAGGATATTCTAGTCATTTTCAAAGACCAAAAGAGTCGACAAAATTCTAGGTTGCGATATTTTCCAGAACTGAGGCCAAAATTAAAATATTGTTGGTTTCCCCTTTTACGACCGACCCAGTAAAATCGGCCCGATCCAAAAAATTATTGTGACTTCCGTAAAAAAAGATTATTTTTTTTCGGTCTTTTTCCGGAAACGGTAGACATAATTTTCTCCCTTCTCGAAAGTCATCCGCTGTTATCATTGATATTCGGCACATCCCTTCTCCAAAGTCGTCGGATGTTACCATCGAGGTGAAGGTCATTATCTTAAAGGACAGCACGTGTGAAAGACGGGAAGTATTTCATATATAATGCATTGAAAAGGACATGAAATTAAAACACGCGGAGGTTTTTTTGAGGACGTGACGGATATTATGAAAATGGTGCCCTGAATTGAAATTAATGTAGAAAAGAGGTCTGTAACTGTGACCGTCTTGACGAACAAAACCTGGAAAGTTCTGCGATCCTGTTCACCCGGAATATGGCGTTAATATAAGTACCACCATCAGCTTTAATTAACACTAAATAAATATTTGAAATTTAAAGACCTGAGACAAGGAAGATTAGCTAGAGCAGACCTGCCGAAAGTTTTCAAGATGACAATTGGCGCTCAGACCAAAGGAGTCGGAAATTTAATCAATATTTCATTTTAAGTTAAAAAAGAATGCCCCATACATTATGCAGTGACTAGATGGCTAAGCATTTCAACTTGAACTGAAATAATGATAGAATTTCCGACTATTTAGACTAAATGCCCTACCAAAGGTTTACAAGAACAAAAAAATCTTTAAAATTAGCTGTTATCCAATATTTTTCTTAGCACCGAGTCAGAGATCTTCGCTTTCTATAAGGAGATCTCTACCCCCAACTCAGTGCCTTCTAAAAGCGATAGACCCCTCTCTCATTTACTTCTTAAAGTTATTGATCCATCCTGATGATTGATTGATGTTTTACGCCAACTTCAGCAATATTTCAGCTATAGTAAGATGTGTTTGTTTCGTCTTCCTTTACGTACACTCCATGTAAGTGATCCTTGGATTCACATATATTCTGGATTTATGAATTTGGTTCGACTGATATTAATTTGGAAATAATCTAACCCACGTGGTCTGGTCCCACTTGGTGTTTTCTTAAATAACTTTATTTGCACAAGTTAAAGTGACAGTTTTTCACCTAGTCCCTTTCTTGCATCCATCTTGGAACCTAAATTAGTTTTCAGGGTCTTCGCCTACAGAGCTACCGGGTGCGTCCCCAGTTGGTGCATAGGGGAATGACCGGTCTATGCGGGGTAGTCAGGTCATAACACGGAAAGCCATTGTAGCCAAACTGTGTTGTTAAACGCAACGCTCCATGCAGTATAAAGAGACCCCTTTATATTGTCTAAAGAGAGCAGAGTGGGACTCGTATAGAAGGCTAAATTTCCTGCCCCTACCCATCCTCCCTTTCCAGTGGCAATCAACCTCGCTGTCCCTTCCACCTTTCTTTAGTTTCTTCTTTTACTTATATTTTTTTGAATTGATAAACTTGTTCTAGTCTTGATATACTGCTCCATGCAGTATAAAGAGACCCCCTTATATTGTCTAAAGAGAGCAGAGTCACTGGGACTCGTATAGAAAGCTTAATTTCCTGCCCCTACCCATTTATCCCCTTTTTCCAGTGGAAATCAAACTCGCTGTTCCTTCCACCATTGTTTTTGTCTTCCTTTACTTATACTTTTTTGAATTGATAAACTTGTTCTCGTCTTGATATAGCCAAAATATATGCTCACTGGCATTGATCTCTTAACTAACCAATCAATCATTCTTGCATCCAATTCATCCAAAGATGACCATTTTAGAATAGACCCCATTTACCTAAAGCTAGTAAAATCAACCATTTCATACATTGTTTTGTTTAAGACTTCTGCAGTGTATAGAGTCCCAAATTCCCCAAGAAAGCGATGTATGCTCTCTATATATTTGAAGTATAGTGTTCTTGTTCTTGAGAGAATTTCTCACTTTCAAAATTTTTACATTTTATTTTTTGTTATTTCCAAAAGTTCTACCTGTGGAAAGTGCCCAAATCTCACTGTTTTATATTATCCCAAGTACTTACAATTGAATCAGTGAGTACCCCATGATTGTTTATATGTTGTGATTGTCTTCTCTTATAGTCTTTTTGTTGGGCAACGGATGACAGCGTTTGTAAGACCACCTTGCCAGTTAATATATGTTTGTTGACAAACACTCCTCATCCTTGAGTTAAATAGCATGGATGTAACGTTGTTCCACATCTATCAATGAATTCTGCTCAAACTGGTGCTATGGGCCGTCTTGAACTTAATATAAGTTATGAGGAAGGCCGGAGAGAAAAGCTCATTGCTGAATGCCTTTGATATGGTGACTTCAAGATAAAGAACAATAATAAAACATTGTTGCGTTGCTTGGCTTTACCATTGTATGTGTAGAAACTGTCTCATCTGCAATTACTCCATAACCTTTCACTGCTTCCAGAGAGTAGGTGTATTTTAAAATAAATGTGTGAATATTCAGGACAATAACTGGCATTACTCCTATCCAAAAAATTTTGACCACTTAGATCCAATAAAACCTAAAGTCAGCAAAAACGCCAATAAAATCAGCCTTGTCAAGTTTTTCCAGGAATAGGTGCATGCCAGAGCGAATTTTTTCTGAGTATGCTATTCAACTACCTGTGAAAGTTCCATCACCAATAAATTGACTTTTTTTTTTTGCGAAATATCTATTCAGGGAAATGCTTCATATTTGTCAAATCTTTATCATTTCATCAGCCCTTACATCTGTAAAAACATGGATGTTTATGAATGAAAATGTGCCATGCATATAGTGTTGGCAAATATATTCATAAATCGGGGTCCTCTACCTACCCATTTGGTTCTTTGTCAGAAAAAAAAATTTACCTACCTACCTACCCACCACTTGGAGGGTAAGGTCGTAAAAGGGGAAACAAACAATTTTTTAAGGTTGGCCTGATTTGTTGACGTATCACCTATCGTTACCAAAATTTATCAAATGTCAGGGTTTTTCCCAAGATATTTCCAAATTTTTCAAAATTCAAGGTCTTTTCCAGACCCTTGAAGCTCAAAATGAAATTCAAGGGTTTTTTTCAGTTTTCCATGATGTGTGGCAACCTGTAAAATGTTTTGAGGAAAAATCAATTGACCAACCAATTACAATTCTATTCCGCGGCCGTGCTGGCAAAAACTCGAAATAGGTGCAAAATTTTCATCAATTGGTACAGTATTGTCCATACCTTTTAAAGGCCATGTTTCAGTATATTTAAATGTCATGCATGTAATCCCCGGAATTAATATTGAACGAAATAATTATTCTTTTCTTAAATCATTAAAAACTTAAAATAATAAAAGAATTTTATGGAATATATATATATATTGCTGTCTGGAGTGTGTGATGTTTCCACTAAGGTTCAGAAACACGTAAATACAAAAGTAATTTTATAGTTTGTTGATTAAATAAAACATGACAAGTGTATTTGGAAACATATTTGGCTTAGTCATTTAGTCATAAAAATATTCTTATTCGTCGTTTTTCACAAGAAACCATTAAAGATTGGTCTTTTTTGATTTTCCAGTATATATATTATTTTACAATAAAACAATTTAATAAATTGCCAACAAAAGTCACAACTTGACTTTTTCTTACACTGGCAAAAATTGCGGATCTATCTCTGCTAAATCGCATTAAAACATTAAAACTGAATGTTAACCTTAAAAAGACAAAAGTATTAGTCTTTAATAAAAGTGG
This sequence comes from Modiolus philippinarum, assembly GCA_002080025.1. NCBI lineage: Eukaryota > Metazoa > Mollusca > Bivalvia > Mytilida > Modiolidae > Modiolus > Modiolus philippinarum. The sequence goes on from MJUU01027524.1 coordinate 99,369, forward strand.
CCGTAAGACAAATATTGAGATAAAGTATAAAGATGAAATAATAGAAAGTGTACAGAGATACAAGTACCTAGGTATTGTTTTTACAGCCTCTGGAACTTTCTCTGCCGCTAAAGAGGAGTTATATAATAAAGGATATAAAGCCTTATTTAAATTGAGAAAAACATTTTCTGACCATACACCAAATGCAAAAGTTTTGTTACATATTTCCAACCATACAATAAAGCCCATATTGCAGTATGGATCTGAAATCTGGGGATACTTCTCCCCAACTAAATATAAAGATAATGTAGATAAATATATTACTAAAGAAATAGACTCTATTTTATTAGAGAAGCTCAACACAAAATTCTGTAAATTTATATAAGGTGTTCGAGTCAGATCATCAAATGATGGATGTAGAGGGGAGTTGGGTAGTCTGCCTTTATTATATTCAATAATATGTAATTTAGTAAAATACTGGTGCTATATAGTAAAAACAGTTGACAGGTCAAACTCGTTATTATTCGAGGCCTTTAAAATGTCTGAACTAATGTCAGACAAAAATAAAGATTCTTGGTTTGGATGTATTAAGGTTATTTTTAAATATCTGAAATTAGAATATTTATTTCGTAACCCAGAAAAATTTAAAACTAATCAGATAGTAAATAAAGTTAAACTCCAATTGCATGATAAGTTCACATGCATTTGGAAAGCTAACTTACTTAATGATAAAAGAAAAGTTGTAAACCAAGGTAATAAGTTAAGAACATATAGACAATTCAAAACTAATTTTACTTTTGAAAAATACCTTTTCTTTCTAAATTTAGAATAAGCGACCACCCTCTACAAATAGAAATGGGCCGATATTTACAATTAGAAGTCAAAGATAGAATATGCAAAACTTGTTCTGAAAATATTGAAGATGAATGTCATTTTTTAATACAATGTAAAAGTTATTTAAAAGAACTTAATCCTTACCTTAAAGAAATAGAAGAAAGATTTAAACATTTTAAAAATCTTTCTGACGTAAATAAATTTTTATGGCTTATGTCAGCTGAAGATAAATTTATTGTAACTAAAGTATACAAACTATTGTCTGTTTTGTATGAAAAGAGAAAAGAAATGTTGGAGGCAGACAGCCCGGTTCCCTAACTACACTAATCCTAACTAGTAATGGTGTGTCTCCTGTAGAGTATTTCATTCTAATATTCACTATTGTATCTACCATTGTTGTATATAATAACCATTTTATTTTTGTGTATCCTTTATTTGATATTATTTCAGTTGTAAAATCAATTAATACCAATAACTGTTTTACTTAGTTAATATTATATTATGTTATCAGCTTTGTATTTATTTTGTATTGTAATTATTCTGCTCAGCAATGGGCGCCATGATTGGCTGAATAAAATTATCTTTATCTTTATCTTTATGCGTAATATTGTTTAGCAAATATTACAAAACGATTAAGATCAAGATTTCCGTACATTGCTATAACAGCTCAAACACGACAAACTAGGGTTCATTTGATATCACTTTAATATGGTTACATATGGAAATAACCCAAAATATCTCATGTATAACATTTTTAATATATTCAAATATAACAGCATTTCTTAAATAATAAGCACACGGTGGTCAAATATATGTATTTGAAATTACTATGTCTTATACTTAATATATATATTATGGCTGAAGAGAACATCCTCTGTCATTACAGTACTCAAAACATATTTAGTAGTATTACTAAATAATAATGAAATATAAATATTCTGCACCATATTATATCTGTGAATGTATAACAATCATTGCCTTTTCATAAGAGATAAAGGGACATTATTCATAACGCAGATCTTATTACTAGGTACAATTATCGCACTGTTACTATCTCTGTAAAATTACTTTACATGTACAATATTATAACAAAACATAATAATCCTTACCAATCTATGGAACTAGGTTAGAATATATGACATCTACCAATACAATTTACAAACATATAACACCAGTATGATTCGAAATATATAGTTTCATATTGTAGATATTCAATTTATTTAGTAAAAAGTATCATTATATTCTGTCAATTATTTTAACAGAAACAAATGCATTACAAAACAAGCTGACCGTATAATAATAGCACGACGGTCATGTGACATCAAACTAAATCTAAAAGGTCAAGGTCACTTTCAGAATCATTCGTACATCTCCCTTTCTTCATTCAAATATCATATATACTCTTACTCGTTTGCAAACTATCTCACGCCTAACATATAAAATGGGTCTATGGGCATACTTACTTTCAAACGGGCAGAACATCCTAACGTTCATCACATATTCCATTCACACATCACAAAGAACTTAAAATCTAACTTACCAGATACATTTTTGTATAAAGAATGAAATTATCCAAAGAAGAGAAATCCAAAAACTTATAGAATATCATCCGTGTATAAGGTACACAAAATATAAAGTCTCTACATAGTTTCAATACACTCTAACAGGTAACATTAAAAGTTACAACCATAATTCTGGTTTCCAAATTTTACTTTCTAACCACCATTGCGGAGTTTTCAAAATCTGAGGTGTGTCTGTGAAAGCTAACAGTAAATTTAAATACACGAGTAGCAAATAACGAAAGTAAGGCTAATTAGAATGTCTGGTAAAAGATATTTAAATATATAAATAATATATAAATACACACTGTCACAATAGGGCAGATGTGCACTTTTCTTCATCACACTATTAAACCCATCCTTTTATATGTATCAGAAATGGGGAACCTTCCCTGTAAAAAAATTGATTAATAATGATAATAACTATTTTTTTTTTACTTTTGTAGTGTAACTGAGGGGTTAAGGCCTAGTCCGTAACCGCCAATCCACACGCTGTGAATATGTGACACTGACTGACTAGATATACTAAATACACTTTTGGTCTACCTTTACGCTTCTGGTTGGGCTCAGGGTCTCTCTATATCACGTCACCTCGATGGGACAGTCACTGGAAAAGAGACTGATTGATTACATCATCATCATGGCTTCTACCATTAAGCAGCTGCTACGTAGGAGGACCTCCCGGACTTACGGGACGTGGAGCACAACTCCACAACACCCCCACCATCCTGAAAAGGAGGAACCATATGGTTCCGACATAGGATGATACTCAAACACCCCATGGAATAAATGTCGAATCCGGTCAAATATAATCACTGACCAGTAACCGGTGGTTACTACATGAAAATTCACCCCCTGGCCTACGGTTTGGGATTCCAAAAATATTACGTTAGGGACCGACCATTTAACTTGAAAAGGGGGG
>MJUU01027524.1:102838-134320 GCA_002080025.1 Modiolus philippinarum
CCCCCCCCCCCCCCTTTTCAAGTTAAATGGTCGGTCCCTTAACCTTCCAAAAAGTTTTGATACGTAAAACTGACAAAATAAGGACTGATAACTGCGGACTAAAAACTACAGGCAACTTCTAAAAACAACTACCGATGTCAAAGCTGAACAAATCCAAATATCAAAAGTCCAACTTGACTTAACTAAAATAAACTCTAGCTTTTACGGCCATCACAGCGAAACTCGCCTGATCTCTAGGGGGATCATAACGCTTACAGTTCTACGAACAAGAGTTACAACTCTGCACCGACCAAAGGCGCATACTAACACAGAAATAAATTCCTGGATACATCTCACCATGAGATGAAAGCCCGTGTTCCAGCCAGGAACTGATCTTATCACACAAATAACAAACATAAGTTGTCGAAATGCGCATATGCAGAATTTAAATTCACAGTAACTTCGGTATTTAGTCATTTGTCCAATCCATAAGAGTCCTAACACTACAAAACTAGGTATCACTACTTAAAACAAGTTTCCCTGCAAAATATACAGAAATCAATGTTCCAAGACTAATCAAATTCGTTAATCCTCTCGAATTTCCAATTTCCTAACTACTGACCTAGAATGAACGTATTCCCCTACAGAAAATAGTCCAATTGATTGATTGATTGATTGGTGTTTTATGCCAACTTCAGCAATATTTCAGCTATATTGTGGCGAGAACTGTTGGGTTTATTGAACAATTTTAATAAATACATAAAATATTAATATAAAACCATATAGCTTTATACAAGTAAAACAGATGTGTAAAATGTTAAAAAACATAATAGTAATTTTTGGTTTAACAATAACAATATTAGAAATTAGAAACTTGTTTAAAATTGATCCATTTAAATCTTACTAAATAAATTGATTGCTTTTAAAAATTGAACGATTTTGTCGCCAGCGACGTTTGTAAATAGGTCTTTAAGACAATGAGCAGAATAAAAATCACGCCTGATATCGGCAACATCTACACATTCAATTAAAACATGTTGAATTGTATAAGGACAATTGCATGGGATACATTCAGGTCGATCATCACTGTTGAGGATAGAACTATGTGTTGTTCTAGTATGTCCAATACGACATCGGGTCAACACTACCTGTTCCCTACGGTTTTTACCACAGGAACCGACTTGTTTACCGACGTCTGACTGTATTCCATGCAGTTTATTATTTATTTGCAGATCCCATTTGGCCTGCCATAACCTTAAAATGTATTTAACGATTAAAGGCTTCATGTCAGTGTACGGTACTGGACAATCCGCCATCTCATCATCTAGTGCATCCTTGGCTTCCTGGTCAGCAACTGTGTTTCCATAGCGTTCCCGCAGGGAACAGTATACAAATATATATCCAAAGCTGGGGAATACTAAGTCAAAGCGTTCCAGCAAAGAACGGTAGTGCCAGTATAACCGCATAATCTAGGGGTCGTTCCTGCAGGGAACAATCTGCATACCAACCAATTTACTAACTACTAACCTTGGAACATATCTAAAAAATGAACGTATTCCCCCACAGAAAATAATCCAAGGCGTTCCCGCAGGGAACAGTATACAAATATATCCAAAGCTGGGGAATACTAAGTCAAAGCATTCCAGAAAAGAACGGTAGTGCCAGTATAATAAGCAATGAAGGGATATGGAGTAAATGCACATGAGACAAAATCTCTATAAATACTAAGTAAAAAGCAATGGAACAACGCTTGTATTGTTGTTCTTCATCTTGAAGTCACCATGAGGCCTTCAACAATGAGCTTTGCCCATACCTCATAGTAAGTTCAAGACGGCCCCCACATAATCAGGGGGTCGTCCCTACAGGGAACAATCTGCATACCAACCAGAGTCTCGAAATATATCACAACCTTACTGTAACTCAGAAGGATGGAACTAGAAATGTCAACAACTGGTCCTACTCTACATGAAAACTGTTGACCATAATATATACATCTATATTTACATGTCCCTGGTTGATATCACTGGAATGATGCTGGCATACATCCGTCCACTTTTACTTCCATTCCGTCCAACTGCTCATACCTCCCCCCCCCCCACTGTCTTTAGGAGTGGGTCCTCAATGAACTAGCTGGCAGTGTCGCATATGTACGGATCAGTCTCGTTCGCCTCTTGAAGAGACATGCCGATACATGTTAGATGAAGCCATTCTTTACAACGGTCACCCTGGACCATAGTGTCTCCTGTATCGGGACCTCTGCACACACAGTACTGTGGTGAAGTAGAATGGCTCTGTGGCTTAGCCCGGACATCTACTCCCTTATCAAGGTCTTTCTTGCATGCCTGCAACCATGCAGGGATCTTTCTGTCTCTACAGGGTTTCGACCTGTCGTGGTTGGTGTTATAGACCACTCTTTCTAACTTTCCCTGTGACTTTCCCAATCACAATTCCGGGACCTTTCCACGGAGGACTTAGTTTTCTCACTCTTGCCCTTGACTTGGGCAGTATCCAATACGTATACAAAGTCTCCTGGTTCGTACGACTTCTGCAGTATTCTCAGATCATAGTCCCGTTTCATCTTAGCTTGTGTAGACTTAAGTGTCTTGCGTGCGGCTGTGTGTGCACTCCTAATCGCCCTTTCTAAGCCAATGATATAACTGTCTGTCCCTTCATATTTTGTCTCACTTTGGCTACCAAACATGAGATCAGCCGGCTGGTTCGTTTCACGTCCCAACATAAGCTTTTTGGGAGTATACCCAGTACTCCTGTTCACACTGGATCTCAAAGCTCCACCCAACTGAGCAAGGTGCTGATCCCAGTTATCCTGATGAGTGTCAACAAAGCATCTCACTGCATCCATCAGGCTACGATTCTGCCTTTCTTCTTGTCCATTTGCTGTGGAACAATAAGGCGTAGTTCTGGCCTTATGTATCTGCAAAAGATCACAAATTGCTTTGGAGAGTGAACTCTCAAAGTTCCTGCCCTGATCTGAAAAAAATTGAAAAGGGTAGCCAAATCTGGTAAAGAACTCATTAATAGCTTCCTGAGCTGTAATCTCTGCTGTCTGAGATGCGGTATACACTCCGTCCACTAAGTGAGCTGGTCCACCATCATAAGTATATGCTCGTTGCCCTGCTTTGTCTTCGGCAACGGCCCCATAAAGTCTACGTGGACCCTCTCCGTCCGATAACCAGCATGGTACTTGGTTAGTGAATGTCTACCATTTCTTGTAGGCTTCTTATTCTTGTTATAAGTATCACATTTAAGGACGAATTTGGTGATGTCCCTAGTCATATTGTACCAATGATACTTGTCCTTAATTCTGGACATTGTTCTTGCCAAGCCCTGATGTCCAGCGCTTGGTAGGTCATGACACAGCTCCATGACTTCTTTCTCAACGAAGCTGCCACCACCAGTCTGATGTTACTTTTTACTTTTTAAAATACCATCGTCTAGAAAGAACTTGTGCTTGCTGATCCAGTGATACTTGGCCGCTGGAGAAGCCAAAAATAACTCATCTGCCGATGGTTCACTTCCATCTTTCAACCATTTAAGTACAAATTCAGAACCTGGATCACTAGCCTGTTTTTCCTTCACTTCATCATCAGTGAATCCAGATATAGTCACTCCATCAGTTGGTGACACTGCTGCAACCTAGCGGTGATTTTCACGATTTATTACTATTGATGCTGATGTTGGGCCAAAGGCCAACTCCAGTGTTGTTGTATGGCACGCCGCCTGATCCAGTGCCATGGCTGCTGACACATCCTCCAATGGTTTATTTGGTTGATGTCTGCTTCGTCAACTTCACATAGGAACTTAGCCCAACTTCTGTGTGCTCTTTTACAATAGTTACAGCCTCCACATGGCAATTCTGTCAGAATAGTGTCCGGTGTGTAATGAGCAACTGCGTCTACATGCTGTTTCCCTGGTCTGTGCTTTATGACCAGGTCGTACTGACTGAGCTCCTCTAGCCATCGGGCTAGCTATCCCTGGGGCTCTTTAGAGTTGACTAGCCATGTCAGGCTACTGTGGTCAGTTCTCACAGTAAACTGTCTACCTAGGAGATAGTGCCTAAACTGTCTAGTAAATCTTACAACTGCCAGCAATTCTTTGCGGGTTGTGCAGTACCTCCTTTGTTCTGCAGTCAAAACAAAGCTACCATAAGCTATTTTTCTTTCTTGTCCCTTTTGGGCTTGAAACAGTTCAGCACCTATTGCGTTCTGGGAGGCGTCTGTACTTTGTTGTTAGGGAGTGTCAAGACTGGCGCAGCCAGGAGCTTTTCCTGCAATGTCTCAAAAGCTAGCTGATGATCATGGCTCCAGGAAAATGGTTTTTTTCCTGTCACTCCTTCGTCGACTAGATTCGCCATTTTTGTCGAGTCCCATGTCTTAAATCGGTCTGGAGTTGATGTCGTAACCAGTTACAAATTACATCAAATTAAAGTTTTTAAAAGTCCTATAAAAGGCCGGAATCGCATTTCTAAGTCGTGATCTGACGGCCCTGGCGAAAGGCAGCTATTGGCAAAAGCCAAATCTCTTCAGTCAAAATGCTGCTCCGAAATGCCTTTCCTGGCATCGTTTTAATTCAGAAATTCATTTTAATTAAGCCTCCCGAGGGAACCCAAGGATATAGAAATAGGACCCATTCCGTGGTTGTGCGGGATTAATAAATACACAACCCATCTTTCGGATGGGATGTAAACTCACATCCACGTGTTGGAAGAAATGCCACGCTTCCTGCACGTTAAAGAACCCTTGTAGCAAGCTCTTTTTGAGTGGTCCGTAGGTGATCGGCTACAAGGCTAAATTCCCCGCCCCTTTCGATTTCACCCTACTTTTCCAGTTGCAGGCAAAATTTCTCGACCAATGACCCTTTCCATACCCCAAAGCGATTATTTATCAACAAACTTGTTCTCGTCTTGATATAGCTGAAATATTGCTCAGTAGACGTTAAACAATATTCAATCAATCATTTTAATTAAGAGTTTTTGTAAACGACCCCAAACGCGACCTGGACAAATTTCCGGTTATTACTGTTCAAGTTCCATGAGTTATTCCTTAAACATGTTAAAGGAAACACATTTCATTTATTTTATTGAGATCCTTATGTCTCTTTAGGATTTTTACACACAAGAAAACCGCATCAAAGTAGGAATTAGCACGAGTTCAAAGTAAAAAATGTGATACATGTATGAATCCAGTACACATAAGAGACAATGTTCAAGTGAACTCTGTCGGTGAGATTTCCTTTTGATGTTATAAAGCGTTTAATAGTTTGATTACCGTATTATTAAATTTAAATATATTAGTAATTTATTGTTATTATATAGTTGAATATAGCAGTGTACCCCTTTGGGTCGTTGTCTCTTTGACACATTCCCCGTTTCCCTTCTTTTTTCTATTATCCCCACTTGCTTGCTTGCATATGAATATGAGTACTGAATAATTATGATTATGAATATTTTATGAAAAATTTACTGTTATATTGAAACTGCATGACTTGTAATTTGACTTCGCCATAATAAATCGCTAATTTTACAAATTACAAAAACAGGATAACAGCAAACACCTACAATGGACAGGAACTACAATCACACGCCACAATTTACAAGCAAACTGCACCAGAAAGTATGATTTCATTCAGCAAGCTTGAGTAGCAGAACAAAAATTATACATGTATGTCTTGGGTCGACTTCACATTCCAATTTCGAGTTATCTATCCGAAGGAGTATAAAACTGGAAGACTCGTATCACCCCACCCCGCCAGTCGGATGTAACAACATTGAACATTTTGTTGTTTATAGGAAGGTTTATTGGTTGTCTGAGTCTCTGTCTATTATTCTTATTGTCTCTGTGGTTCACTTCGGTGTAACGAAAACGCTTCATTGGTGGCCAGTGTGGGGATCCCAATATTTTAAAGGGATATCAGAACTTTGCTGAAGTGAAAAATTAAATATGGAACACCGAAGTGACAAACTCAGACAACCTAGTAACTAATGTTTAGTTTCGCCAGGGATGAAAATAAAAGTTTGGAAACATTTGGAAATCGATCACGACTCCCCTGCCATGGACCAGGAGCACGAGAGTTTTGCGGATCTAACACCCTCGGGGGAGTCCGGATGGGTTACGGGGGGTAACACTAATACTCAAGAGTTGTCGACTCCGAGATTACACAGTGACGTGCTAAATTATGAAGATGTGCAAACTCAAACGAAAGGCTCGATATTGTTAAAAATTAAGACGGGAATTAAATGAACATATGGAGGCCGAAAAGCGGATAACGGGTTTATTGGAAAGTCATCATTTAAGGGTAACCTATGGAGGGGGAGATAGTTTTGTAAATAATAAGGTTAACCGGTCTCCCATCGGACAGGAGGCGGCAATGGGCAGATCTCCGGGATCAGAGTGATCAGTGCTTTGGGCCCAGCACTAACTCTCCATGGCAGGTACCAACCCCCCAACCCTCCAACATGCGGTTGAGAGGTGCAGTTTATCTGTTCAGATGAACATTAACGGGTGTTTAGACACCTTGACTTCTACAGATGTAAGGAACACTATTGTTGGGAATGATTTACAAGTGACGGATGCCTCCCGTTCATTCACAAGTGACCGTGGCAATAGTTTGGGAAATGATAATTCACATAAGTTGAAACCAAAAAGACCTTCCACTTTTGATGGAAACGGTAGTTGGCAAGACTTCTTAGTTCAGTTTAATATTATATCGGCTGTTAATAAATTGGATGATGAAGATAAAGCATACGAGCTCGCAACAAGCTTAAGGGGGGTTGGGCAAGGGATTGTTACTGATATTGAACCAGAAAGACGACTTCCCTTCTTTTTTCTATTGATTTTTATTCTCTTGTGTCTGCACTTATGTACAAGTTGCAAATGAAATTTCAGAGAGCATGGTCAAACCTTATCCGAAATGGCTCAAGAAATTAGAAGGATTACAAGATTAGCGTATCCAACTGCACCTATTGAAATACCCGATCGAATAGCGAAAGATTGTTTTGTGTGTGCAGTTTATGATTCAAAGATTCAACATTCAATATTTCAACGTGAACCAAAAACAATTGACGACTGTGTACGTTTTGGATTACTGTACGAGTCGTTTGTCATTGATCAGAAGAGGTTTAATCAAAAGTTAGGAGTTCATATGCAGTACGAAACCGACGAAATTAACACTGAAAGTTTGCACTCTTATATAGCTAAGATCGGTCAACAAGTTAACTCGTTAGGTAACGACTGCGAACAGGGCTAATATCTTGATAGGGGATAAGGTTGTTTTTGGTCATTTCAAAAGGGACTGATTTGAAAGGGATAGACGCAACAACTGCGTTAAAAGGCTTGGGGCAAAAAATATTTTAAGAGTCACAAACAGCTTCAAGGGACTCAAACAGGGATAACACGGTTTACTTGATACTGGTTCTACAGTATGTGTTTTACATCCAAGAAAATATGATTTACTCCCAAAGCAGAATGGGACCTGAAATAAAAGAGAATAAAGCAAATCGTGTTGAGGAAATGGTAGTATGGTTACTACTTTAGGTCATGTAGACTTGCCTATTAAAATTGGAGATTTTACAACTGTACAAAAGTTTACTGTTGCAGACATAGATGTACTAGCAGTACTTAGTTATGATTTTATACATAAACATAAGTGCACTATTGATATGGGAAATCGGATAGTAGGGTTAAATAATCACCAAATTCAGTGTACTAAACAGAGTCAAATGAACTCATTGTTCAAAATAAAACTCATTGATAATGTGAAACTTCCAGCAAATACCGAAGTGATAACATCTGGAAAAATGATGGGGGACTCCAGTAACATAATGAATGCCATAGTATAACCTGTTTCATCAAACATATTTGAGAACTAGTAGACCGAGTTGTGGCCAAATACCAATACGGTTGGCAAATGTTACTGATCAAGAACAAGTATTATATCAACACACGTATTGCCCTTTGTGAACCAACTGATATAATTCAAATAGTCTCCACTGAACATAATGATGTGAATAAAGTGATGAAAATAGGTGCTATTAAGGGTCCAGGGGGGATACCTCCACATTTACAAGATCTAAAATCTAAACGTAGTGCATTGTGAAACGATGAGCAAATACAAGAGCTAGATAGTCTCCTTCTTAAACATATCTATTGATCATAGGATAAATACGGGAAATACCCGACAAATAAAGCAACAGCAAAGACGGCTGCCTCTGACAAAGCGTGAAGATGTTGAAAATGAGGTTCAACGTCTCTTAGACAATGACATTATTGAACCTTTATGAAGTCCTTGGGCTTCATCTATTGTGCCTGTAACCAAAAAAGATGGTTCAATCAGACTATGTGTTGACTATAGGGCCTTTAATAATGTTACTATCAGGGATTCGTATCCCCTCCCTCGTTTAGACGACTTATTGGACGCACTCAGAGGGTCCAAATGGTACAGTGTACTTGATCTTTCAAGCAAATATTTTCAAGTGAAAATACATTAAATGATAAAGAGAAGACCGCTTTTACATGCAGTAAAGGTCTGTTTCAATTCAATGTGATGGGATTTGGTTTATGTAAAGGTGTCGCTACTTTTCAGCGTTAAACGGAGTATACACTAGCAGCACTCAATTGGCAAACCCGTGTTATATACATTGATGCCATTATTGTATTTTCTGACTTACATGAGTCTCATCTGACTAGATTAAGTGAAGTCCTAGACAGAATAAACTCACAAGGTCTTAAAGCGTTTCCTAAAAGGCGTTGTTTCTTTCAAATGAAGGTGTAGTTGTTGGTCCAGCTAAAATTGAAAGTGTAAAAGCGTGGCCACTTCCAAAATCTGTCACAGATGTGAAATCCTTCTTCGGATTTGTTCGTATTATAGTCGTTTTATAAAAGATATTGCTAGACCCATGCAAAAGTTGACTGAAAAAGGTTGTCCATTTATCTGGACTGATGAATGTGAATCTTTGTTTCAAAAGCTGAAAAGTGTTTTAATTTCAGCACCAGTACTGGGTTCCCCTGACATGAATAAACCCTTTATTATAGACACTGATGCTTGTGGTTATGGTATTGGTAGTGTGTTGTCTCAAGTTCATGATGGAAAGGAAACTGTAATTGCATACTTTAGAATATGCAGAATTTAATGTTTAACTTTGGTATTTAGTCATTTGTTACCATTGCTGGTGGACTGTTAGTTCCCGAGAGTATTCACCAGCCAAGTAGTCAGTACTTCGGTACTGACCCGAAAGCCGATTCTATTTGGAACCTTACAATACATAACTTTGTGTAAATTTTGTCGAAAACCAAGGAGTATCTCCCTCATGCAAAGCTCTGTCCTTAGCTGATTTTAGTTATTTGTTTTTAAAAGTTTTTAAATATCTTTGAGTCTATAGTCTTCCAAACGTTTAGATTTTATCTGCACTGAAGAGACATAAGTTATCTAAATGCGCATATGCAAAATTTAAATTCACAGTAACTTAGGTATTTAGTCAATTAGTAAAGCACTTAGTAAAGCATAATGGCAATATTGTGTGACTAGAAGAGACCCTCTAACTATTATATTAGGAGTAAAGCACTTTCATCATTATCTTTATGGGACCCAGTTCATAATGAAAACAGACGATGGTTCTTTAACATGGTTATTAAAATTTTAAAATCCGGAAGGCCATATGGCCAGATGGCTTCAAACATTGCGCATATAATTTTGAGATTCATCATCGCCCTGGTCGACAACATGGGTATGTTGATGGGTTGTCTCGTCGCCCATGTTTTCCTTGCAATTACTGCAGTGGGCAGGATAAAACAGAAATGTATTTTGTTGATCATGAGAGTGTTGAGTTTGTTAGGAAAACCAGACAAAAAGACTTTAGAGAGTCTGATAGTGACACAGATACAATTAAATGGTTAGAAATAAAAGTGACAACAAAAGTCCGAAGCAATTAGAGGGAAAGACCAGTAAGGAAAATCCGTAAAACGTACGACAGTATCGAGAACACACAACCCAACACAGAACAATTTTTGCAAGAAGTGAAATCAGACTATGATAAAATTTATGAATTATCTACTGGTACATATTTTCTTCAAAAAAGAAAGACAAGACAGTTAAATCATTTTTGTTTTATACTTATAAACATTCAGTTGAATGTTAAGTTGTTACAAGTACGAGCATTTTACTATATAAGAAACGAAACGTTGAGTGTAACTAATGCACAATTTTTGTTTGCATATCTGTATTATTCAAATGGTTATGATAGCAAGGAAGCCATGTGGACCTGGAGTTAATTTTCAAAATAGTTTATTTCTATATCTTCAGATGTTTATATGAAAGCATGTCGTGAGTACCATCTAAGAGGACAGCTGACAAGGAATGTCAGGGACAAACATCCTAAACAAGTTTTGAGGTGTCGCTATTGTCCATTCTGGACTTCTAAAAGCATAACATTTAGATTGGTGGAACACGAGAAAAATAATCACAAAGGTCAGAAGGAAAACACGGACCGTTTCCAGAATAGAGGAGGACCCATCTCTATGACTATTCCAACCACTCCTACTTTCAGAAGGAGAAACCTGGGTTGGTGAGGACATTCTCTCAAAGAAGTCCTCCAAGGAAATTTAGGGCCTTGACAGAGAGCTCCCAAAAAAGAACACCGCCAGTAATTTCTAAAGTGAGGATACCAATATCACCACTTTCAGACATTTCGCCTAGTTCGATATCGTTAGGAATAGAAAATCATGGGGGTGTGTCACCGGTGAAAAAAAATCTAGTAGGTCTGTTTACCTGATAAAGACTCTGAAACTATGAGTGTGTCAGTATCAGTCAATGTCGTGCCTTCAGTTCAGTCAGTAAGTGTGTTTAGTGCAGGATCATCTAAAAGCAAGTCGCCTGCAGCAATAGTTAGTAGGAGCAGTGCTCATTTGGAAGTGATAACTGTCGGCAAGTCCGTTGGTAAACTCTTTATGGCTGCTACTTCCTTATATCAAACAACAATTGTGTCAGCTAAATTTTTAAGTGTAAGGAAGCGGGCTGAGGCAGCAGAAAACTAACACGGTTCCGTGGTTCACTATGGTGACAGTGGTGTTAGAAAGGACGAACACTGTATTCTTCCAGATGCACGGTTTACAATCTGGGTTCTAGATCCTCGTGTTTAAGTTTTATTGAAACTGCATAACTCCACAGATACACGTTGTCTGAAATTCAACATAAACGCCTTTTCGGTTATAAAATTTTGTGACCTCCATATACCTTGTACATAATTAAAACCAAATCTTTTCATTAACTTTAAATATACATCTTTTTATAGGAATCCCGGCACCTGAATCGGTTTTCAGGGCCTTCGGCTAGAGCTGCCGAGCGCGACCCCAGTTGGTCGATTTGGAAATGTCCTGTCTAATCATAACCTGACCACGAACCATTGTGGCCAAACTTGGTGGAGAACCCCACGCTCCATGCAGTAAAAAGACCCCTTCTATATTTTTCTATGGAGAGCAGACCCACTGGGGGTTGTTAATTTCCTGCCCCTACCCATTTCTCCCCTTTACCACTGGCAATCAAAACTCGGTTTCCACCTGTATTTCTTTCTCCTTTTACGTATATGTTTTTAAAATTAATTCGTTCTCCTTCTGATTAACCTTAAATATTGCTTATTAAACTCTAATTATCAATCACTTCATCTTTAAAGGAATTCTTTAATATACAATTTTTAGATTTCAATACAGAAAATACATTCATTATTTCACAACCATAAGTGACACTGTACTTGCAACATAATTATCAACCCGGCACCTGAATCGGTTTTCAGGGGCTCTGGCTACAGAGCTGCCGGGCGCGTCCCAAGGTGGTGGATAGGGGAATGCCCTGTCTATGCGGGGTAGTCAGGTCAAAATACGGAAAGCCTAACCGCGAACCATTGTAGCCAAACTGTGTGGAGAAACGCCATGCTCAATGCAGTATAAAGATCCTAAAGAGAGCAGACGCATTGGGTGTGGGTATGGAAAGCTAAATTTCCTGCCCTACCCATTACTCCCCTTTCCAGTGGCATTCAAAAGTCGTTGCCCCGGTTGTCCCTTCCACCTTTGTTTCTTTTTCTTTTGCTTTCAATTTTTTGAATTGATTAACTTGTTCTCGTCCTGATATAGCTGAAATATTGCTCATTGGACATTAAACTCTAACTAATCAATCAATCATAAGTATCAAACCATGAAAGCACGGCTTTAACATTAAAATAATCATCTTGAGTTCTTTTTACCCGGATTCGATACAACTTGTTTTTGTAAAAACTACCATTGAAACTTAGTAACATAGGTACATTCATTGCATAACTCGATACTTTTACAAATATTTTAGTTTAACTTAGTTAAGTTACACTTCATGTTAATTGCAGATATTTCTGAAATGTAGATAATTTGCTCGAAATGATTGATTGATTGATTGATGTTTTACGCCAGCTTTAGCAATATTTCAGATATATTGAGGCGAGAACTGTTAAGTTATTTGAACAATTATAATAAATATATAAAATATCAATATAAAACCATTAAAGCTTTATACAAGTTGCTCGAAATGCATTTACTTCAACGTTACATTGAACGTAGATTAATTTGGTTTGCAATTTATTGTACAGACATGCTAGTAAACGTTAGTCATGTAAACATAATATATTACTCCTGTTGATGACAGGAAATAAGAAACCTTTCGCATATAAACGTTGGTACATTTAATAAAAACTATATCTTAAATTTACACAGAATATATCATTGTTGTTCATATGTATGTGAGCTTTTGCCTGCCGTCGTCCGTCCGTCCATTTATTTGATTTAAAGGTCTTCTTCTCTGAAACTGCCAAGCCAACACTTACCAAACGCGGCCGGAATCATCACTAGGCTATGCGCTTTCAAGTTTGTGATTTTTAAGTTCGTAGACCGAGCAACATGGCTGCTGATACATGTACTAAAAAGAAGATAGGGAAAATTGCTGTTATTAAAAAAAATTAAACACCATTACAGATAAAAAAAATCTGAAGAATTGAAAATAAGAATGATGAGATCTACCTACCCTGCAGTTTTGAAGAATATCTGATAACCCATCTTGGAGTTATTGCCCTTTTGCCGTAAAATTTTCGTATTGTTTTTATTTGTTACTGTTCATCTTATAAATTGGAAATGAAAGAAGATAGAGGTAAATTACAAAAATGGTCAGCATAGTCAGATCTACATGTCTTGTAATGTTGAAGAAAATCGGACTACCGATATAACAAATTTTGCCATTTTTTTTTCTTTGAATTATCATGCTTTTTATACGTTTTTACTTTTATTTCATAACCTATACGATAAAGAGGTTAAGTTTGAATTGCAAGAGTGTTCAGCTTATCAAGGGCTACAATTTTTATATATGCCCGGAAGGTTCACATATCTTCCATGATGATTTTCACTACGGAACATATTTTAACATAGGACCCCTGGAAAATGCATTCGAAGATCTTCTCCTTTAAAAACTGCTTGACTAATTTTGACTACATTTTAGCATAACAGTCCTTTGGTGGCCCTCTTCAAATTTTTAGCCGAGTTGGAACGAAGTTGAACTCGGCTATTGGTTTGGTGTTGCGGGCGGGCGTCAAACATTGGTTTCCGGACGATAACTCAAAAAGTTTACATCCAATTGAAATGATACTTGGATATATTGTTGGGTACTAAGAGGGGAGGAACCCTACTGATTTTGGAGAAAGTAGGTCAAAGGTCAAGGTCACACTGACCGACAATAGACTGAAAATTTGAGAAAAATTTGGTTTCCGGATGATAACTCAAAAAGTTTACATCCTATTGAAATGAAACTTGGATATATTGTTTGGTACTAGAAGGGGAGGAACCCTATTGATTTTGGAGGAAGTAGGTCAAAGGTCAAGGTCACGGTGACCGAAAATAGACTAGAAATTTCAGGAAAATTTGGTTTCCGGATGATCACTCAAAAAGTTTACATCTAATTGAAATGAAATGATATGTTGTTGGATACAATGTACTGGGAAGGGAGGAACCCTAATGATTTTGGAGAGAGTAGGTCAAAGGTTAGAGTCACAGTTACTTAAAATAGACTGAAAATTTCAGAAAAATTTGGTTTCCGGATGATAACTCAAAAAGTCCACACCCAATTGAAATCAAAATTGGATAAATTGTTGGATACTAGGAGGAGAGGAACCCTATTGATTTTTGAGGACGTAGGTCAAAGGTCAAGGTCAGTGAAGGTCACAGTCACTGAAAACAGATTTATATATTGAAATGTCAAGACATGAAACTAGAAAATAGACCTTCTTGAATTCTTAGAATTTTGGATATTAGGTGGGAAAGAAAATAAATAGACAATTTTAGAAATATTTGGGTCTTCACATTAACTTGGTCACATAATATTTGAAGTTGCAACTCGGATTGTGCACCCTGGTGCCATTTAGATTTTTTGAATTTTATAATCCTACCTCACCCAAGATGGCCACCGGCGGGGAACATAGTTTAACATAAGACTCTATGCATTCAAAGATCTTCTGGGGGCCATTTCAACATTTTTTTTACCAAGTTTGATGATTAAAGTCCCAAGTAGATACCTCTCAAAGTTTGATCTTTTTGTTCCTACCTAACCCCAGATGACTGTCAGGGGGAACATAGTTTTACTAAGGACCTTATTGGAAATACCTTGAAGTATCTTTTCCTCTTGAATGTTTGAACAATTTGGAAATACCTTTAAATATCTTTTCTTTCTGCATGTTTTGAACAATATAACCAAATTTGATCACAGTATTCCTTGGGTGGTCACATGTATGATTTTTATGTTCCTATCTAATCGAAGATAGCCAACATTTTTTGAATATCGTCACAGAAACTGTAACATCTGGTGAATTGATGCATACTATGAATAATAATGGATGGTCTTTCGATGACAATGGATAAAACCAGTCACCAGTTGAGTGGTATAGGGTCATATGAGCCCCTAGTTCTTTTTTCGTGTCGTGATGTGTTTGGCTCACATTGTAATATCTTTTGTTTCTTGATGTTTCCGATGTTCCGATCTTCGGATTATTCTTTTTGGACTCGATTACATTCTATTAGCAATAAGATATACACTCCCAAATCAAACAGATAGGATATCAAAATATATGAATATTTTGGAGGAGTTTATAAGGATTCCGTATAAAATGAGTGGGAATTGTATGTATTGTGTCGATGAAAAGGCTGAATGGATGAAACTTGCACGTTTTGCGAAGTGCCGCATATTTGCAAAGAAATTCGTGGGACTTGCAAGAACCAAAAATTACAGTTTTGGAGTGAAGGAGACCCTTACGTATTGGGTGTAAGGGAATGCCCCTAATTTCAATCAAAAATGGTGAGTTTTCCTTGATTTCGTGTGACAAAAATCGCCCATTTATGTATTAAAAGATCTTTAATGAAAGCATAATATAGTTCACTCAAACAGGTGCCATGGATCGTCTTCAACTTATTATAAGTAATGAGTGTTTGCTCATTGTTGAAGGCCTCGTGATGATTTTAAGATCAAGAACAACAACAAAAACGTTGATCCGTTTGCTTAATCTTACAATTTATTTGTTGGAGATTTTTCCCATGAAAATTCAGCACATATCAATTTATTTTGTTTATCTTCGATAGAGGTCAGTAGTGCAGATCAAGTGTAGAGTCCATAAATGATTCTCCGTGCTTGATGTGTTAATTGTATGATTTTCTACAGTTATTGTGAATTTGTCTTTGTAAAAAAACTCTTATATAAATGATCAATCAAAATATTAAGTTTTAGTTTCGTAGTTTCAGTATAAAGTATTCTGACGAACTGTAAAAAATATTGCCGACATCTTCCAATTTAATTTACCAAATCTTACGATCATCTCGATGAGTTCCTTGATGTCTTGTGAAAGAGACCGGTGCACTTGTCCTTTTAGTTTCGCCGTGATATATTCGAAACTTACTTTATATATACATGTAGCTGGTGAATTAAGTTCAAAAAAATTACGGTAATTTAGCGAAATAAGCCTATATTTAAGTTGGAATAAATCTTTTACATTAATCTATGACAAATGTTCGGCTCAGATTGGCATTTTATAAGATGTCGAAGCAATAACTTGACATATTTTCAGTAAGGTTAAACTAGTATTATTTTGTAACAAGCATTTGTGCGTAACAACCAGAAAATGTAACTCTATATACTATCTAACCGGTATCTGATACAAAGTGGCCCTGTTAATATCGTTAATTTTGGACAACAGAAGGACTTCGGTGCAAAAAAAAATTCAATCTACATTTTTGCCTCGTATTTGTTGTATAATTAGTTAAAGGCATTTACCTGTCGGTGATACGTGATGACGATTTGGAGTTCGTCATTTCAGTAGTATTATCACACCCTAAAGAAAAAGTTATTGTGGAGGTTTAATATTATTAAGTATTTATTCACAAGCTAAATTGGAAATGTACCACATATGGAATTAATCATGGTTAAGATGAGAGTACCTTCGATGCAAAATAGTCGGAAGGAAAGGATTTTACTTAAAATTTTATTTCTCAATTGGTTTGAATATGCCTTATCACTTCATTCTTATTCAAGTGGCCTGTGCGTGCAGGTAATATGATAATTGATTGATGTTTGACGCCAACTTCAGCAATACTGTGGCGAGAACTGTTGAATATATTGAACAATTTTATAAAATACATAAAATATCAATATAAAACCATATAGCTTTATACAAGTAAAAACAAATGTGTAAAATGTTAAAAAATATAAAAGAAGAAATTTTGGTTTAACAGTAACAATATTAGAAATTTAACTTGTTTAAAATTGATCCATTTAAATCTTACTAAATAATTTGATTGCTTTTAAAAATTGAACGATTTTGTCGCCAGCGACGTTTGTAAATAGGTCTTTAAGACAATCAGCAGAATAAAAATCACACCTGATATCGGCAGCATCTACACAGCCAATTAAAACACGTTGAATTGTATAAGGACAATTGCATGAAATACATTCAGGTCGATCATCACTGTTGAGAATAAAACTATGTGTTGTTCTAGTGTGTCCAATACGACATCGGGTCAACACTACCTGTTCCCTACGGTTTTACCGTAGGAACAAACTTGTTTACCGACGTCTGACTGTATTCCATGCAGTTTATTATTATTTGCAGATCCCATTTGGCCTGCCATAACTTTAAAATGTATTTAACGATTAAAGGCTTCATGTCAGTGTACGGTACTGGACAATCCGCCATCTCGTCATCTAGAGCATCTTTGGTTTCCTGGTCAGCAACTGTGTTTTCATAGATCCCCACATGACTAGGGATCCAAATATAAATGACTTATTTGCCTAATGCTACAAGTGACTTGCAGAATTCAGCTATTTTCAAAATAATTGGGTATTTGTTTTCCGACTTCCAATTGCCAATAGGCATGAAAGTAAATCGGAACAGATCATGAACTTTTTTGATTGCGATAAAGCTAGAAATTTAAGTGCTGAGTAAAAAGCGTTAGCTTCAGCAGTAAATATGGAACTAGAGGATGGAAGTCGAAGAGATGATGTACGATCTCCAAAAACGGCTACTGAAGCCATTCTGTCTCCATCCCTAGAGCCATCTGTGTAAATTTGCAAGTATTTAGGATGTTCAGATTTAATTCTTGCAAAGTCCTGCTGGATAACCAGAGGATTGGTATCAACCTTTGTATGTTTGCGTAGTTCAAAATTAAATGAGCCATGGAGGTTTTTTGGGAGTTTCTATAGGAGCGATTTCATCTAAATTTATACTAGCAGATTCAAGGTGTGGTTTGATACAAAGACCAAAAAGTTTTATATTGTTTGGACGTTTTTCATAGTCAGCTTTGTGAAGAGGTTTGAAAACACAATTGTGAGCAGGATTGTAAGGGTACGCTTTAAGCTTTGTTGCATATTGTAAACCAAGTTTAATACGTCTGTATTCCAAAGATGGTTCATTAGCTGCAACAAAGAGACTTTCCACAGAAGTTCAGAATGCACCCAATGAAAGACGCAAACCTTGGTGGTGAACGGTGTCTAGTAATTTGATGTATGATTTACGGGCGGAACCGTAAATAAAACATCCATAATCTAGTTTTCATCGAATCAACGATCGATATAAATTTAATAAAGCAGTGCTATCCGCACCACAGATGGTACTCAACACATCTTTTAAAATATCTAATGCCTTGAGGCATTTGTTTTTTTAGCATTTTGATATGGGGAAGAAATGAAAGTTTACTATCAAAAATTAAGCCAAAGAACTTGGCCTATTTAACAATAGTAATAGGGCTATTGTACAGTTTTGGCTCTGGATCTGGGTGCATTTTCCGTTTACAACAGAAATGCATTCCAACTGTTTCAGAACTGGAAAATTTAAAACCATTTTCAACTGCCCATTTTTCAATTCTGTTTAAGCAGAGTTGCAGTTGTCTTTCTATATTATTCATGTTTTTGCCACGATAGCAAATAAGAAAATCATCTACATAAAGAGATCCATCATTGTTATCTTTTAAAACCTGTGCCAAACTATTTATTTTAATACTAAATAGTGTGAAAGAGAGGATGCTTCCTTGCGGAACGCCCATCTCTTGTTCAAACGAGTCAGAAAATGTAGAGTTAACTCTAACATTGAACTCCGATCCTTTAGAAAATTCTCAATAAAATTTGGTTAACTTCCTCTCAACCCCATATCAAAAAGATATTTTAAAATGCCATATTTCCATGTTGTGTCATATGCTTTTTCAATGTCGAAAAAGATAGACACTTCATGTTCTTGCTTTAAAAATGCATTTCTGATAAATATTTCGAATCGAACTAGATGGTCTATTGTTGTACCACCTTGTCGAAATCCATGTTGGATGTTCGGTTCGATTCGCGATACCAAACAAGACGGTTGTTTATCATCCGTTCCATTGTCTTACATACACAACTAGTTAATGCTAGCGGTCTGTAATTAGATGGTTCGGAATGATCTTTACCCGGTTTTGGAATAGGTACTATAGTTGCTCGTTTCCACATAGGTGGTAGTTTCCCTGTTTCCCAAATATTATCAAAAAGGTTTAAAAGAATTTCCAGAGTTGTTAAAAGAAGATTGATTGATTGATTAGTTAGAGTTTAACGTCCAATGAGCAATATTTCAGCTATATCAGGACGAGAACAAGTTAATCAATTCAAAAAATTGAAAGTATCAGAAGAAAGAAATAAAGGTGGAAGGGACAACCTGGGCAACGACTTTTGACTGCCACTGGAAAATTGGAGAAATGGGTAGGGGCAGGAAATTTAGCCTTCCATACGACACCCAGTGCGTCTGCTCTCTTTAGAGAAATATAGAAGGGGTCTTTATACTGCATGGAGCGTGGCGTTTCTCGACACAGTTTGGCTACAATGGTTCGCGGTCAGGCTTTCCGTATTATGACCTGACTACCCCGCATAGACAGGGCATTCCCCTATCCACCACCTGGGGACGCGCCCGGCAGCTCTGAGTTGATAATGGATATCGTCAGGGCCACATGCCGTGTCATGTGCCTTATCCAAGGATTGTTTCAATTCATCAATCGAAAACAATCTGTTTTATTCCTCTGTATTTTTAGATTTAAAGTTAAGTTTGTTTCGTTCCTTTTGTTCTTTAATTCTCTGGAATGTGGGTCCTAGATTTTTAGAAGAAGAATGTTTCTCAAAAGTTTCTCCAATTTTATTTGCAATATCTTTTTCAGATGTTAAAATATCTTGTCCGTTTTTGATGTGATGAACATTAGCTTTCCTATTTTTACCTTGGATTTTTTGTACCATATTCCATACTTTGTTCATAGGGGTGTGGCAATTCAATTTAGAGACGAAGTTGTGACAATAAGTGCGTCTTCTTTGTTTAAAGGTTCTTCGAGCTTTTGCACGAAAAACGCGAAAATTGCCAAGATTGTCCGTCGTTGGATGTTTATTGAAAAGTTGCTCTGCCTTTTTACGATTTTGCAGAGCATCATCACAGTCATCGTCATACCAGGGTTTCCCAGGATGTTTTGGGTTTGCCGAGGTTTTCGGTATAGATTTATCTGCAATGGAAAATATTTTTTCACTGAAAAGACTTAAGGGATCAAGAACATCTTCAAACAATTCAGATTTCAATTTTTCTCTACATAAATTTTCATAGAGTGACCAATCAGCTTTATCAAATTTATAGCGCTGTGGCTTTTCTCCGGTAGTAGAATAAAGATGTTGAAGAATGATCGGAAAGTGATTACTACTACATAAGTCGTCGTGTACTTTCCAGGAGAAGTCCAACAGTAGAGATGGGTCAGTGATACGTGTAGTTAGGTCTATAGCTGAGTAAGCCCCATTTCCAGGATGTAAATAGGTGTTTGAACCGTCATTAAAGATACATAAACTTCCCTACGACATCATGTCTTCAATCTTTTTACCTCCGTCATTCAAAGCAGAACTGCCCAACAATGGATTGTGCGCATTGAAATCACCCATTATTATATATGGGGAGGGCAGTTGGTCTGTCAAGTTTTTAAGTTGACTCAGACTGGGGTTGAAATTTGCTGGTAAATATACACAGCATAATGTGATCGTTTTATCTAAAGAAATTCTCACTGTAACAGCCTGAAGATCGGTAATTAGATCAACAGTACTGTGGAAAATATTGTTGTTGACAAGAATGGTTGAGCCGCCAGCAGCTCGTTCATTCTCAGGCACATAAGTGCTGTAGAGGGAGTAGTTCTTTACATTTAACGTATCACTTTTCTTCAGGTGCGTTTCCTGAAGACAAAATGCCGCAGGATTAAAAGCTTGAATTAATAAAAGTAATTTCAATAAAATCAATCTTAAAACCTCGGCAATTCCATTGAATTATATTGTTCATTTTAGTCGTATGATGAGATATTTCCCTTTCGGGAAACCGAGGGATGACGAGACGATGGACCACTTACAGACGAAGACCTACTGTGTGGTCGTTCACTTTCGATGTTGTTATCCGGTTCGGATGTATCCATGTGGGAATCTAATGGTCCCAAATGCTAACATCCCACCACGGTTTTTGGCGTGGACCGGATGTTTTAGATGTGCCAGTGTCTTCGTCTGAAGACAGGCTTTCATATCTATTATATGTGCTAATAGATGATTTTTCATGTCTGCTCTGTCTTTGGTTCTGTGCCTTTTTTATTTGATTTTATCAGCAGATGATGAACGCTCTGCTGATTTAGATAAATGAGAAGAATGTTTACTTTTCGTTTGCTTTTGAGACGATTGTACTTTAGTAAAAGTTGAAGGTTGTGTTGACTGGGTTGCTGTATTAACTGTTTTTTGTTTAAATTTAGTTGGGGTTACAATTTGTTCTTTAGGAACTGTTTTAACAGGCAACTTTTAGGGGTTCTCGTTGTCATATGGCCAAGTCAAAATTGTTTGTGTCTCCATATGCGATAAAGAGGGTTGCTGTCTAACTTTATCTGCATATGAAGAAGTTGCTGTTTTAACTCTGTTGATTGATGAAATTTGACGGGCTTCGTTGTAAGAAATGTTTCTTTCTGTTTTAATTTTTAGAATTTCTTTTTCTTTGATATAAAGTGGACAGTCTCTCGAGGATGAAATATGCTCACCGCTGCTGTTTGCACATTTCAGTGCATTACTACAGTTAGTGCCCTGATGTCCCTCTTCCACGCATCTAAAACGCTTCAGCTTGCCCCTACATTGTTTGGTACCATGTCCAAACTTCTGGCAAGTGAAGCATCTCACTGGGTTGGGAAGGAATTTGTCCGCTTTTATACCAAAGGGGCCAGTTTTCAATGATTTTGGAGGAACTGACGTGTTAAAAGTTAAAAGAAAAGTGTGAAGTTTAACAGTGCTTCCTGATTTAATGGAAATGAATCTTTGTACTTTTGTAACTCCTTGTTATGAAAGTTCGTTACAAATGTAATCATCATCAAGATCTGAGTGATAATGACTTCTATTTCTCATTATACCACGACTGCTATTAAGGGTTCTGTGGGGGGATGCCGAAATTTTAAATTATAATATTTTTGACAATTTTAGTAAGTTTTAGAGATTGCTTCAATTAATAAATCACCTGATCGCATCCTGGACACGTTTTTCACCGTTACAGCAATGCTTTGAATAGCCTTTTGTATAGCAAAAGGGTTGATTTTTGATATTGGTTTATCAGGTGATCCAGTCAACACAATAAATTTTGTCCAACTGTTATCTTAAACTTCTGGGATGGAATCAGTAGATTTTCTTTTTTTATTTGGAACAGGTTGGTTTTGAGGGTTTTGTTGTGCCATGTAATAAGAAAGGAGATTTCACTATCTTTGTCACCCACCCACCACGGAGTGCCAACAGGGGCGATACTTTGATTCTAGGTATCTCTACCAGAAAGTATCAAGTGTTCCAAAAATGGTATACTCAAGTGGAGCGTAACAATCAGGCACTGATGGAAAGCGTACTACTTGATTGACCCTTGAGCCACCGTCTTCTCCAGTACCCCTACTCTGTATTGATGGTTTAAATCAAGACAAAAATGTTACACACAAGTTAACTTAAAACTCAAGTTGGAAAGATATACTGGAGGGCCTGGCGTGACCAGCCGATTGATCGGACCAGGTCAATCCGACCTCCCGTTTAGATGATATCAGAGCCAAAGTAAGATATTGATCCTGCATTCTCAGTCCAACGGGTATTTAAAGGCCGTAGCGGGAGTCTGAACACAGGCTCGCACCTACCAGGATCTCGTCAACCATCGACATGGGTCTCGACACACGGTAAACGTGTCGCCTCTGTTAGGAAGACTCATACTCCAAGCTCAGAGGATGCTGCGGGCTATTCATAAGCCAGGACCGCGCACGGCGGTATGATAATTGAAAATAAGTACTTCGTTAAAAAAAACATTGTAACCCTTATCATTTTATATCTTATTCATCTGGGTTAATTTTCCGGAAAAAAGAAAAACAAACCCTACTAAAAAAGCTTATTTCAGTGTTCTGAATTAAACAAAAAACCAAAACTCAGTCTCGATACTAGTGTACCAGACTTAATGCACATTATTATATTTTACTCAACAAGAGAAGATTTGATTTGATGAAAGCAATCAGGCTTTGGCAAACAACCTCGATACGACATCACAGTGGGAACAATCCTATTATTTTTCGCCCAGCTGAACAACCCAGATACCACGTCACAGCGAAAAACAACCTTGTTGATCCTAAAAAGAACTAGCAGAATATAGATAATTCCGGCCATACGGGATATCGATTTTTTTAGGAGGTGAAACATTGGGGAATCAGTAGTGGTCGTATGGAAAGGCCCGAGTATAAATAACTAAATACCGAAGTTACTGTGAATTTAATTTCTGCAGATAAGTTGTCTCTCCAGTGCAGATAAAATCTAAACGTTTGGAAGACCATAAACTCAAAGATATGTAAAAACTGACAGAGAACAAATAACCAAAATGATCTAAATATAAAGCCAAAATCAGCTAAGGACAGAGCTTTGCATGAGGGAGATACTCCTTAGTTTTCTACAAAATTTACAAAAATTTAGATATTGTAAGGTTCCAAATATAACCGGCTTTCGGGTCAGCACCGAAGTACTGACTACTGGGTTGGTGAATACCCTCGGGGACTAACAGTCCACAAGCAGTGGCATCGACCCAGTGGTAACAAATAACTAAATACCGAAGTTACTGTGAATTTAATTTCTGCAGATGCGCATTTCGACAACTTATGTCTCCCCAGTGCAGATAAAATCTAAACGTTTGGAAGACCATAAACTTAAAGATATGTAAAAACTAAAAGAGAACAAATAACCAATATGATCTAAATATAAAGCCAAAATCAGCTAAGGACAGAGTTTTGCATGAGGAAGGTACTCCTTAGTTTTCTACAAAATTTACAAAAATTTAGATATTGTAAGGATATTATAAAATCAGATTTGCATAATGCACATTTTTGAATTCTTCATAAGATTTTAAGCAAAAAACATCCATCATATCAAATTTTAGAATGAAAATGAATTTAATAATAACCTCGGAAGTTGGTGAATTTTCCGTACGCTAGAAGAAAAATCTAGAAACTAGCACCTCCAGAAAGACCTCCGGTTTGCTTTGTTTACATTTTATCTGCTCTGTGATTGGTGAAATTGTAACTGTGACATCTTCACGAAAATGTCTATATCAGCCTCCTTTTCGAGATTCAAACCATAATACAACCTTACCATAATGAAAATGAGGTGTGTAAAATCTATTATAACATATTTAGTAAAAATATGAGCCTTTTTGCATGTAAAATAATACCCGGAAGTCAGATCAGGTTATTTGCCCTCGGGGCTTATATCGATATTCGCCCTCAAAAATCCATATTGTCTCCTCAAAATTCACTTCCGTTTATCTGTCAATCAAATATTGAAGATAAGCGTGTCAGATTTTTACAGTGATGAATTAAACTGAATTTATCCTATTATTAAAGAATTAATTATTCTTATATACTTATGTTTGTGTTTTACATTCCAAACGTTCACGTGACGTCACATTTTTTATTGCCATTTCGACGCCACGTATTTTTATTGCCATTTCGCGGGGTTGTCTGATTTTTTTTAATTTCACTAAAGACAATATCGTCACGGTATTCGTTTGTATAGCTCCATAGTCAAGTTGCTTGGTAAACTCAGTATGCAAATACATCGGAAAACGAATACCGAAGAAAAAACGGAGAGAAAGATGCGAATTTCTTAAATCAAAAATAAAAAGACGACACGGCAATTGACCGATTCAAAACAAAGCGAGGCAAACTGACTTAAGACCAAACAAATTGACAAAAATAAAAAAAAGAACACCACAAAACTAAAGCACTAGTAGAGTGAACCCCTACAAAAGTTGATCGGCTCAAGAAGGGTAGTAAACGTCCAGAAGGTCTACTAAACGCTACAAATGTCGTCCATGTCTACAGCTGTTTCCTAAAGGGAATTTTTATTTTTTTCTAATCTCATACAACATAATTGTTGGTACGATTATCGAATAATAAATGGCATTACATGTTTTACTGCAGAGTTATTCTTCTTTTAATCTTTCAAAATGTTGCTATATCCGTGAAATTAATTATTAATGGCTAAAAATATTGGTATTGTTTAACATCCAATTTATATTTGCATTTTTTCTTCCTCATCAGATTTAGATATGTGATAAATAGATCATTACATGTCATTTTCCATCCTCGATCCAGATCAGCCGTCAGGCTACGCCTTCGGGCTTGATATGGGCGTCTCGGGCTAATACCAGGGCCGGTATGGAAAATGACATGTAATAATCTATAAATAAAACAATTATGGCTCTCTGTTGACGTGAAACATCTAGATTTGTCAACTCTTGTAGGGATTTTTCCCTCGGGCACAGCCCTCGGAAAACACCCTCCTCGGGTGACAAAACTAGATGTTTCCCTTAACAGCGGTCATAATTGTATATTACTTTGCATTACTTAATTATTTGATGATATTTTTGGAAAAAAAAACAAAAACAAAAAAAACAAAAACAAAAAACAAAAAAAACCAAAACATTGTATTTGTTTTGTATTTCTCTTGTTTTGCATAGACTTAACAAATTCTAATGTATTTTATAATAAGGTTTTAAATATAATTAATCGTAATGAAGTAGAAATTCTTTTTGTCAAGAACCAATGTCCAAGAGGCAAAAGCAGTCGGAAATTCACCGAAGAATTGTAGACTGCAATGGTCCTGACTTTGTACTAAACCTGTTTTATGGCGCACCACACCTCCTCGTACATAGTGGTACTGTCAAGTAGCAAATTAAGAGCAATATCCACTGAAAGGTTATAGACAGTAAAATGAAATGATCATCCCAGCATTAAGTAAATTCAAGAATTTTGAATCATAGTTCGTAACGAAACTTCAAAATTTTCCATAAGGGACTGGTATCTATTTTTAATGGTCATATGAGACGGACTTTTTTTGGAAGAATGATTAATAAGGCGGTCACGAAGGTAACTATGTCTAATGAGAAAGTCTGTATGATTTGTGCTCGCTCTCGCGTAACAAATCAATTTTGAAACATACACTCCGTAAGCAGAAAAGTTTTTCTCTGGTTTTGCATAGACTTAGCAAATTTTAATATATTTTATAATAAGGTTTTAAATATAATTAATCGTAATGAAGTAGAAATTCTTTTTGTCAAGAGCCAATGTCCAAGAGACAAAAGCAGTCGGAAATTCACCGGAGAATTGTAGACTGGTCCTGACTGTACTAAACCGGTTTTTTTTTTGGCGCACCAAACCTCCCCTTCCATTGTGGTAGTGTCAATTAGCAAATCAACAGCAAAATCCACTGAAAGGTCATAGACAGTAAAATGAAATGATCATCCCAGTATTAAGTGAAAAAAGAATCTTGAATCACAGTTCGTAACGAAACTTCAAAAATTTCCACAAGGGACTGGTATCTATTCTTAATGGTCGTATAATTGATTGATTTTTTGGAAGAATGATTGATAAGGCGGTCACGAAGGTATCTTTGTCTAATGAAAAAGTCTGTATGATTTGTGCTCGCTCTCGCCTAACGAATCAATTTTGAAACATACACTCCGTAAGCAGGAGAAGTTGGAATATTACTGTTTTCTCTTGTTTTGCATAGACTTAACAAATTTTACTATATTTTATAATAAGGTTTTAATATAATTAATCGTAATGAAGTAGAAATTCTTTTTGTCAAGAGCCAATGTCCAAGAGGCAAAAGCATTCGGAAATTCACCGGAGAACTGTAGACCGCAATGGTCCTGACTTCGTACTAAACCAGTTTTATGGCGCACCAAACCTCTCCTTCCATTGTGGTAGTTTCAAGTAGCAAATCAACAGCAACATCCACTGAAAGGTCATAGACGGTAAAATGAAATGATCATCCCAGTATTAAGTAAAAAAGAATCTTGAAATCACAGTTCGTATCGAAACTACAAAATTTTCCACAAGGGACGGGTATCTATTTTTAATGGTTGTATGAGACGGATTTTTTTTGGAAGAATGATTAATAAGGCGGTCACGAAGGTAACTATGTCTAATAGGAACGTCTGTATGATTTGTGCTCGCTCTCGCGTAACGAATCAATTTTGAAACAACATACACTCCGTAAGCAGCAGTTGGAATATTACTGTCCATGTTAGAGAAATTGATAATTTTGAATTTAAAATCGTCCCTTCGGTTGTTTTAGTACTGAGATGACCATTTTCGTCAAGTTCGAAATGTAAATGTAGATAAGACAAAGTCTCCACAAATACATGGTAAAACAAATCAATGGAACAACGCTTTTATTGTTGTTCTACATCTTGAAGTCACAATGAGGCCTTCAGCAATGAGATTTGCTCATACCTTATATTAAGTTCAAGACGGCCCTTACCACCGGTTTGAGCGGAATCCATTACTCGATGTCGAGCAATGCTATACCCATGTCACTTTGACCATGGATGTGGGATGGTCAACAAACAAAAATTATCTGGCAAAGTCGTCCGTTGCTCTACAAAATGACTAAGAGAAGACAATCACGACACTTAAACAACCACAAGGCACTCGTCGAGTCAAAATTAAGAAAAACTTGGCACAATATCTCAAAAGTTTAGTCAACTAATCGAAAGACGGTGAGAAGTTAGTTTAGTCAACTAATCAAAAGACGGTGAGAAGTTGAAGTGAGTGCGAAAAATTGTGCTGAAATAAAATTTTCCCCCAAAAACACAAAATATATTCGTTTACATTTTATTCAATAAGGAAACATAAATTCAATGAGGTTTCTTACAAGATAGGGACAATGGCATTGAATAACAAAGGAACAATTACATGTTTAAATATAAAGAATAAATAAGTATTTATTTTTAAACGCCGTAATTGCATTTGTGACTTTTTGACAGTTAATATGAAAGGCTTCCTGCTTCCTATGGAAAATACAGTAAACGAGGAACAGAAACTATTTATCATGCTTGATCAACTCATATTTATCATGCTTGATCAACTCATATTTATATTCATGTACATCACTAAAACGGGTCAGATTGATCAAGTTGGTGCAATATTGTATTTGTTGACTCACAAAAAGATAAGGATGTCTACCAAATTCTACCAATACATGTGTGAAATAGTTGGGTCTGAGGAGGTGATCAAAACCAGGCGAACGTTTCTGAATATACTTAACCATGTTATGAACAGACATCAAAAGTTTTCTATAATTATTAGTGGTAGTAAAGGAGAAGGACTCGACATGCCTGGTAGTGATGTTGATATAATGATAGTAGTACGTGATTTTGAAATACATACAAGGAATGACACCACAAGAGTTCTTACAAAAAACACTTTATTCGCCGAGACAGATGTTACAACCCCTGGTTTTGTAATGCTTCGATTACCAACCTACAGCAGTTATGACGACCTTTCCGATAATGTGGATGAGAAACGTTTTTTGTCAAATCTAAACTTCAAAAAATTTTGTCAAATCCAGTTGATTGGATGCGAAATATTCGATTTCCATGGTCCTTGTCTTGTTCCACCGTTTGATGACATAGAGTTTGCATATTGTGTGAAGGGTGAACATTGGCCATCGGTTGCAAATAATTGGTTTCAACGTCCTCGTTTTTCAGGTTGGTCGCAAAAAGAACTAGTGATAGAAATAGTTCAGAAAGGAGTCGTATATGTACCAATTGGAAGTAAATTTGGATCATCAGCTGACAACCCTCTCGAATAGAGGATTTCGTTTTCTGAGGCAGAAAAAGTATTGGTGCATTCGTTTAATCATACACAATTACTGACTTACGCCTTGCTTAAACTCTTTTTGAAGGATTTTATAAAGAAAGTTTGTAATTGCAAAAGCATTTTATGTTCCTATCACATGAAAACCCTACTATTTTGGATAATAGAAGATTCAGATTTTTATGAATGGAGCCCAATTAATTTACTACGATGTTTCAAAATATGCATTGATCGGTTATCGTATTTCATAGAAAACACATTTTTCCCACATTACTTTATACCACAGAATAATTTAATTGAAGGAAAGGTTACCATTACTTTGAAGCAAAAAATTCTATGTCAGTTGCGATTTACATCTGGTAGTATTATAGATTTATTTAGTCAGGCTGAATCCCTTAAAAAATTTGCAACATACACCAAAATATTTGAGGCAAACAATAAACAAACAAGTGACTATGCCTTAGATTGGGGAGTTTTTCCCCTCTTATTTTTAATTAAGATCGTTCGTGTTGGCAAGTTAACCGTCAAACGATTAGAAGAAGTGCTGAGCAAAAAAATATCTAAGATAGAGGGACACATTTTTTCTGTTGTATTCTCCTTCTTGTGCCACAACAAAGCCGACTACGGATGTTTTGAGTTCAGTGAAAACAACAAAGATATATATCCAGACATCAAATACTTTCAAGCAGTATTATTAATAGGAACGAAGGTCGAATGGACCTCTTGGATAAAGCCGATCCACTTACATAGTCGTATTAGAATCGGAAATAGGAAAAATCTTTCAATTATATCAAATTTTATTTTATCAGAACTTAAGCAGAAAAAAATTTACATTGGTGCATCAGGCAAAATTGATAATTGTTTAAAACATCTCCATAGATTAGAATTATCATTGGTACAAAGACATAAAGTTACTTTTTCACATGACATTCAGGTTGACAGTTTTGCACATTTTAACGCGTATGCTACAGATGTTCATGCTTATACATATCCACTTATGTATATGTGCCATAGTTTTAACCAGTTGATGAAAGCACCCCCCCCTTAAAAGAATTTAAGACACAATGCTTATCTGTTTTAGAACCGATTGGTCAAACCATGTTTAGAAATACAAGCTTTGTTACAGCTCTCATGGCCAACTTTTATGGATGTCGTTTTAACGCAAATGAGACGTCAACACCAGAAAGTGAGCTGCAGTTTTTCCTGGATTATTGAGACAAATTTCACTTCCATATATAAAGGAGAAATTTTGTGCATATGATTCCTCATCTGGTATATTCGACTTGGTTATCCCACTGTTACCTACAAAACCTGAAATATACAGTGATGATGAAGTAGTGCACTTTGGATATATTAGCTAACAATCGTTCACGTATAAACACAAACATGAAGTGAATCATTATTGTTTAAAATTTGGATTTAACGATATACAGACTCTTTTCAATAGAAACAACAAAGTTTTTAAAATTGTTTGTGTAATTCATATACTGTAAAACTGACAAAGAATAGTACGAATCAAATTTTAGGTAAAAGATACCCCGATTTTATTTCTTTCTACTGCTTGTGTATAGTAATTAATCTTATGCATAACATATATAACAGTAGCACAATTCATTTGGCATCAAATTTGGTATGAAAACTTTGAATTCCTTCAGCGCTACTTGAAATGGGAAAACACATTCAGAGATCTACTCCACAGAAACTAAAGAGCCAATAAACAATAATCCTTTGGTGATCCTCTACAAAAAAGATGCATTAAGGTTTGCCACTTGTCCAAGATGGCCACCAACAGGGAACATAGTTTTACATTGGACATAATGGGAAAATATCCACAGGTCCTCTCGGAAACTACCGAGAGAATTGGAACCTAACTTCGTTACGATTCTTTGGGTGGTCCCCTACAAACAAGTTGTGTTTCTGCTGTGCCACCTATCCATGATAGAGGCCAACAGTCGACTCTTTTGGAGTATTTGTTTTTCTCCTCCTTTAGATATAAAACTACACCATTCATGTTTAAAAAACAACCACAATATCTTGTAGTACAACTTGATCTCTGTTAAGATGAACGTGTTTGGATACTGTATCTCCTTGGAGCCAGATCAGATGAGCGATACAAGCTCATGTTAAATAGTGCTACATCGAGTTTATTTGGTATATACATGATAAAACCGATGTAAAACAGTGGATGGATGTAGCGTTGTTCAACATTTAGCAAGTGAATTCCGCTCAAACCAGTGCTAGGTGCCGTCTTGAACTTAATATGAGGTAAGTTGAAGGCCTAATGGTGACTTAAAGATGATAAAACAACAATGAAAGCGTTGTTCCATTTGCTTAATCTTGTCATGTATTTATAGGTATTTTGTCCCATGTACATTTATTCAACGTCCCTTTATTTGTTCATACATCAATTTTCACAGTTACACCTTGGTACCAGTTTTCCTGCTGTTAGGTCCTATAGCTGGTGATCAAGCACAAATTGACGGAATGGCCATCCAGCTCAATTAAATCAATTTCAGTGACTTAATATACATGTATGTATGCGGTGCAGGCTCGTGTACATTTACCCCATATCTTCTATATATATTTGCCCACTCTGAGACACTCTTTACCTCAAGTTCACAGTCCATGCAGTGACCAAGATGAGCTCTTCTTAACATTGTCCCCCCGATGGAACCCCGGGGTATAGAAATAGGACCTAGTATCTCCGGCTTGCGGGGTATGACCCCTTCTAAACGGGCTGACCCCGAGGGAACCCCGGGATATAGAAATAGGACCC
>MJUU01027534.1:0-18764 GCA_002080025.1 Modiolus philippinarum
AAAAGTTTAATGA
Source organism: Modiolus philippinarum (assembly GCA_002080025.1). Lineage (NCBI taxonomy): Eukaryota > Metazoa > Mollusca > Bivalvia > Mytilida > Modiolidae > Modiolus > Modiolus philippinarum. The sequence continues at coordinate 14 of MJUU01027534.1, forward strand.
GTGAGCGTTCGATTAGACATGGGTTTATTTCGACGAAACTACCTTTCTCCTTTGGCTAGTGAGTGTAGCCACAGAGTGGAATGCAGCACGGATTAAGATGCATGGACCCACCAGCGATGTATATTAAACGGATTTCAGGTGTCGATGTCCTTTGTGGCTAGTCTTATATGCGAATTATTGATCCAGTAGTGGACTAAGAAAAATAAAAATAAACTAACAATACTATGCTAAGGGCCCGAATTTATTACTGCACATTGATTCCTATGATAAACTGAAAAAACTACGGTATCTGCATAAATGGATATACGGATGGGTGTTCGAGGAAAATTATCTGGTGTGAAGCTACTTGTTCTAGTAGTGATCCACGAATAGTTGGTGGACATTTATCAAGGCGGTTGATAGCACGAGAGCATGTCCTAAAATTGTAAGAGGCGACTTTGGAACTGAAAACAGGCATGTAACAGGATTTCAAGACGCTTTAAAAGAGCAAAGTTCTTTTATATATGGAACAGGCACAGGAAATCAGAGAATTGAAGCATTCGTGAGGCAGCTGTGTAATGGATGCTGTCAGTTCTGGATTTAATTAATTTGGGCATTTAAAGGATAATGGAAAAATAAACAAAAAACAAAACAAAACAAACCGACCCTGCCCGCAAACCATGGTAGCCGACATAGTAATAACATAGGACCCTATGGGAAATATCATGTGGTCTCCTTTCATAATTATGTCCGATGACCGCTCCTGCCAAATATATTCTCAACAAAGGACCCAAAAAAGTTTATAAATCTTAATCTTCATTTAAATTAGTTAGCAAGTTTAAAGCAAACATAGTATGGAATGAACTTAATAGGACAACTTTTAAATTAAAAAGCAAAAATAGAATGATATGAACTCTCTAAACCATGTCTGGTCAATGGACTTGCGTCCTGATTCATGTCGGTTGGGATTGATCAGTGGACATAATGGAAATTAAATCTGAATGGGCAAGTTTATTCACAAGTTGGCTTATTGATGAGCGATACAGGCTCACTTGAGATCTAGTTTATTTTCCCTTTGACCTTCATTTTTCTGGGAGGGGGGGATCTGCTTCCTAAAATTTGGTTACCATTTGACATGCTAGGCTAGTAAATATAGAAACACAAAGTAGATGACGTGTAATGTCATGTAGTTCAAAGTCAAGGTCACAGTGACTTTGATTCGCCACACATCGCCTTCGTATGATGCATTTAATAACCGTTTAAAAGTTTTGCCCCGGGCACAAAGCGGGCATACAGGTCAAAGTCAAGGTCATTATGATCTGAAGTTTCTAAGCGACACATTGCCTTCACATGATGCATCCATACACTATAGGTTGGATGATGCTATGTGCTACGATATAAAAGTTTTGCTGTGACAGACAGACAGACAAGATTATTCCTATATATCAAATATCGTTCACGGTTGTAAAATAAAATAGTTTTAGATGGCTGTTAAAAATAAAATGCATACAAAACTGTTTTGTTTTTCAGGAAGATAAAAATAAAGCTATAAGTGTATGGAACTTTCACCCGATTAGATACACAAGAAATTCCGATTGACCAGCGGGGAAACCTCGTATTCTTTATACTACATCTGAATTGGGAGATACCAGCGATTAACGATATTGTGCTACAGAGATGCAGAAATATGTGTGTGCTTAACAAAAATACTCTATCTGATCCGGATTTAACCGAGTTGTTTAACATTTTGATTGCAGAAAATAATTTTCAGTTTCCTGGAACTGTTGATGAAGCATGCGATTTCTAAAACGCGTTCCGAAATATGGTAAATTTTGAGATAAGAAATGGCTGTAATGACTTAATTATTTTACTGAGATAATGTTAATTTATTAAAGAATAAATGATTAAACGTCTGGATTTTTCGGTGATCATTTAGTGGCCTGCTTTATTTAATTTCAAGTGGTAAATGTTGGCATAATAAAAGTGGTAACCAAGCTGGTTATTTGCTATTTAAAATCTAACTACAACTTTAGTTTATTCTTGAGTTGTGTGTTGGTTGATTATCAGTTGTCTAATTAATGTATGTTTGGTAAAAATGTACATACTATATTTCACGTGATTGCTTTTCTATGGTTAATGTTGATATTAGCTCTATAGTTCTTTGTATTATTTGCCCCAATTGTATAAAACTTGGGTGTTTATTAAGAAATAATAAATACCATGCTAAATTTGACATTGCATACAACATGTGCAACAATTATTTCGATTTTAATTGGACAAATACGATGATTTTATAATATTAATATGCCAAACTGAGACTGCTTAGAGGAAAAAAGTGTCAATAGGCCATATCCGAACTATGGTATTAGGATCACAGTACAGAAAACGTCACGTCATAGAGCCTAAAACGTCATGAAGTTGGTCACATGGGGCGGACACGTTTGTGACGTAGGGCGGACAAACAACAACTGGTGGATCTGAATACCAGAACTTGGATATGGTCTATTTTGGGACAATCGCATTGACGTCAAAGTTGAGCGTCTGTCTAATAGATGATTTGCCAGTTACTAAAGTTCGTGTCAGTTCTAGTCAAATTTTGTGGTTTTTGGGCAAACCTTTAAAGGGAAGTTACTCCTACACCGGACAAACAAACATAAAAGACGTGCACATTTGTTTTAAAGTACGGTCTCCGTGCTTAGCCAGACTTCACAAAGTAATTCCCTACACAATATTCATGATATTCTGCTGTAAGTTAGCATATTTTCGAATTTATAATATACTTTCTTAGTCACTGAGAAGGCAGTTCAAGTTAGTGCAATTGTTTATTTTTATTACTTGAAACAAGTAGCACTTGACAGCATGGTAAGCGCTTCTTGGGATTGGGTTTTGAATTATGTTGCTGACAACACCACGGCTGAAGGTTAGACTTTCATAACTTTTGATTAAAAATGATTTATTTTTTGGTTGGTTTTGACAAGCAGGGAACCATTCTGTCCCCTTGAGATTTTTCAAAAAGTTACCTCCCTTTTGGGTTTTGCTAAATGCATTCTGTTGATTGATTGCAGAACTGGCAAATGGTCTATTTCGGACAATAAGTCGATATCACAATCGAGTTCATCCAATAGAGTTTTTCACGGTAGCCCATAATGCCTTGCGCGCTGCAGGAGTTCCGGTTTTTACAACAACAACAATGAACAGGGTACCTGTAAAGTGCGAAACGAAATAAAAACGAAACGAAACGAAACGAAACGGAACGAAATCAAACGAAACGAAACGAAATCAAACAAAACGAAACGAAATCAAACAAAACGAAACGAAACGAATTTTTTTTCAAAACGAAACGAAACGAAACGAAATTTTTTTACAAAACGAAACGAAACGAAAATGGAAGAAACAAAATGAAATTATCGACCCATATATTCTAGACTTGAAATTTCATTCTTATGTTATTATACTTTTGGAAGATGGTAAGGGCCCGGGGTATGAGTATAAATTCTTTCCAAGTGTATATCTCCCGGATTAGGTTTTGATTTCCTCTCAAAAGGAATGAATACACTGGTCACACGGTAATTTATACTTGGGTCGTCTAATTTCCTAGGGATATTACATCATATATTATAAATTGTCCGTGCGAGACTAACGTGTGTAGTCAAGGCCAGTAAGTGAGTCAGTTTGCTGTGGTATTTTGACTGCAGATAAATACCCTTAGTTACTAATTAAAACATTAAGAATGATTGTAATTGAACAAATACACTGTTATACTACAGTGCACGTCTGGGAAAAAAATGTCATTGAAAAGGCACGAGATACTGAATTTGTCCTGCACAATGAATATTTATGAATTACCATAAACGTGGCGAATACTTACTCTTTAGCACGACCTGTGAAACAAAAGGCTCTCGAGAGCATGCATCGCCGCTCATCTAGACTAGACAGTCTAATAAATCTCTGTTTTAATTTCAAATGTACTTTCTAGGGTTCAATGTTATTATGTTTCACTTTCAGCTATTTTGAACGAAGGGAAGATTTTCTGGAATGGGCCATCTATTGACTGTTATGAATAAATTTGTTTCTAATGGCCCAATACGAGATAGAGGTATTTGAATTATTTTCACATTTGATGTTGAAAACTGTTCCCCATAATCCGCCATCTTAAATTTAGTTAAAAACTATTCCAAGGACACAAATTTTAAAGAGACCACCTTGTTCAAACTCACCTTCTTCCAGATAAGAAGGTATTTTAATTTGTATCCAACGAGATCCATATTAAAAATATTCCCCACTAGCATGCGTCTTGGACGAATTTCGAACCTGTCGGACACACAATTGATGGAGCATCTACGGACTATTATGCCGGACCATTATGCCTAAAGTATTGTTTAGATGGCTAAATAGATTCCAAGGAGATCTTAAAGATTGTTGTAATAAAGACCCAAATGTTGAAATATGTTCCACGCTGGTGGCCATGTTTTTAACCGATCAAAACAGAACGATCAATTATAGAAAAGGACCTTCTAAACAAAATTCTACAAAATGGGGTTGAATATTCCTTATGGTTTTCAGAGAAGATTAACAAAAGATGATCTAGATTATTCGTTTTAGACTGACGGTTCAGTTCCAGCAACTTTATCTAAATTGCTTCAGAGCAAATGACGAAAATGATGTTTTCCCTTCGGCACAAATGTTAAACCATGTTAATTCTGCGCTGGTGATCTGTTTTTATCAGATCCAAACGAAATAAGCAACGAAATAATACGAACAAAATTCCAGTAACGTCCACTTACATTTGCTTTAAATAGGTTTCAGTAGAGATGATCAAAATACCGATTTCCTGTTTATACGACCAATGTTAAACTATATGGAAATGTTCTTGTCGAATCAAAATAAATTAGCACACTTCTTTAAAGACCTTTCACACATTACTCCTGTCAAGTTTACTTGAATTTGCTTTAAAAGTTGTTTCAGAGGAAAAGATGAAGTTGTCAAGCGCAGACGGACTGATGGGGGGGGGGGGACGACGGACGCTTAAGTGATAGCTATTGTTCATATTGACCCTTTGTGAATGGACAACATAGAAATATATCAAAAGAGGAACTGCTGTAACCACGTATGGCTCCAGTTGGTCAAGCAATATTTTAAATGAATTTCAAATAAGACCTAACCCCGCCCGAATATGGAAATTTTCAATCAATAACCGCATGAAAATGCTAGTTCTTCGAACCGGAACTATCAAATGTCATCGATATCAATTTTTTTAATCTGAATAGAAGTTTCCGCGCTTTCTCACAATTAATTGTTAACTCTGTGTCTGTTTGTTGCTATGTAAGACAGGGAGAGCCCGACAGATCATTGGCACATATCATTTAATGGGGATGTGGACAAGAATATTATGACAACGTTTACTTCAAATTTTCCAATCAGTTTTCTGTAAAGTATACAATGTTCAACTTTGTGCCCCATGCATTTACAGATACCGGGATATACCTGGCGTACACAATTTTTCAAGATACAATTCACGGGCAATTGTTGCCAAATTGACACAATAGTTTCAAGGTACATCTTTAATTTATTTCAAGGGGATCCGGGGAATCCATTTATCTTAGATTTCTTAAAGAGAGGCCTCATACGTGGAATATCGTAGAACAATTGTGGCATGGTTTGGTTCCAATTTGCTCGGTTGTTTCAGAGATCTCTAAATGTGTTTTCCCATTAGTTTCAATGTTAAACTATGCTTCCCACTTGCGACTATCTTGGACTGTTTCCGACAAGATGAGAACCAGAAAAACATCAGTTGTCTTACATGTAGCCAAGATTGATTCCAGTTTGTTCAGTTGTTTCAGAGGGAAAGATCTCTCAATGTTTTTCCCATAGCCTTCAATTTTGAAACTATGCTTCACACTGGCGGCCATCTTGGGCAAGATGAGAACCTGAAAAACAACCGTTTACATAATTGACTAGCAAAAGACTATTGTACTGTGGCCAACTTTGGTTTCAATTGGCATAGTAGTTTCAGTGCAGAAGATCTCTGAATATATTTACAAATAGGGTTAAACTTATATGTTTCCTGTTGGCGGCCAACTTTGATAAGGTGCAAACATGAAAAACAACTTCTTGTTGGGACCACATAAATACTGTTGTGACCAAATTCGATTGTATTTGGCTTAGTATATTCAGGGATAACTGTTTTCCTATACGACCCAATGTTAAACCATGTTCCCGACCGAGACCAATATTTAACTATATGTTCCCTGTTGGTGTCCTCCTGAGTTAACTGTTCACATGAAAAACAACTTTTTGGAAGGATTGGGTATTCACCTAAGGACTGTTGTAGCCAAGTTTGGTTGCAACTGGTCCAATACTTTCATAGGAGGATTTTTTAAAGAAAATTTTACGCCAGACGGACGACGGATTGCCAGAAGGACGCAAAGTGATGGCTTAAGCTCAAATTATCTTTTTTGGGAGGACTACCGAAGGATTACTGTAGCCAAGTATGGTTCTAAATGGCCCAGTAGTTTCAGAGGAGAAGATCTTTAAAGAAAAGTTTACGGACGACGGACTGACGGAAGGTGATGGCTTAAGCTCACATTAGCTCAAATGGCAAAGGAAAAAAATTTTATTTTTTTACGACTGACAGGCATTAAGTGGTCACAAATGAGTTAAGTTTTGGAAAATTTCTCTGTAATTGAATTCTACGTGGTGATCATACATTTTGAAATGTATTTTGTGAAAACGATTTTCAGCTATGGAGATTGCAAAATCATGAAAACGAAAAACTAGTGAATTCTGAAACTCTGAATTAAAGACATTATATACCACCATTCCATTTAAACTCCCTTTTCAGATAATTATATGTCTCTGTATACATGTACTCTTTTACATTCATAAGAATATGCCCTATGTATAGTCATTTATTATCAACAGCACGGATAGATTTTTTTCTCGTGTCTATTAAGTCCGTACATATTGTTGCATACATCATTACGATCTGCGAGTTTCCAATTTCAATGTAGGTTTTGGGAAATTGAAGGAATTCTGTATTTGTCCCTATGCACGACCATATTTCTGTTTTGGTTTGAATATGATATTGTTGTAGTCACATTGATATTTTCCATACTTTTTGCATCTATTTGCAGAAAAGGTTAACTCAAACATTTTACGCACTATGTAAGGCCTCTGCACCGAATTTCAATATATATATATATATATTAATTTCTGATGAAAAAAAATCATACGGTTTTGACGTAATATTTAACCTAATGTTTGAATATGAAGCCAAGGGAGAAGGGATGCACGATTAAAGTCTATAATCAATCTTTTATCGAACAAATTTAAGTCATATACATGTACGGTTGGCAATATGGTGCGCATGAGAACACAAAAAAAACATGAAATATCCTCAAATGAAAAAATAATGATTTGTTTTAGAACGACTCAATGCTCCCACGTGATATTTATTATATGTCTTCTTAATTCAACTAATATTAACAAGAAGAACTGGTTCAAATTTACTTTACTGAGCATACCTTACTCGCTTACATCGAAATGTTAATCTAAAGTAATGCCTATCTATACATTCACTCCCATTTCACTTAGTTTGTCTTTGACCTCTTTTGGAATTAGGTCTCTCGATTCATTTGATATGCTAAGCATTGTTTTCGTATAGTCGGAAAATTTTCTAATAATACAGGTAGTTTTCAGGTGCAAATATGCATACTGATTCTTTGTTTTTTTCTCCCCACCAATAGTGTATTCCCTTGCACAGTATTTTCGTACAATCAAATTGTTTTGTTCCTTTTCTCTATCAAATTTAGTTCCGCAACCATAGCACTTTATTGCTTTTGTTTGGTGTAAATATATAACTTCAAAAGGGTCATTTCTATCCATATCCCCCAAAGCTTCCAGAGTTTGAATCGTAGAAGTGTCTTCGGCGATGGGATTCCTGGTAATCTCAAGCTCAGGCTTCTTCTTATCGAGAGGAGTCCTCCCTCCTTTTCGTGGTTTATTTACTGCTGGTTTTCTCCCAGAAGAAATACCCCCATTACTAAGTCAGTAATATTCACACTACTTTTGTCCTTTTGTCTCCAGTTAAGAAATTGCCGTAGCTTGCCTAATGATTCCGATGCAGCTATAGTGTGTTCGCATATCTTGAAGCATTTGTAAGAATTACAATCGCAGACAAATTTACCAGATTTTGTAGATGTAACAAGATGGGGCGGTTTAGGAAGAGAAGTCGAGCTTACCGCATGCTGGACCATAACTCCCTCGTAACCAGGTGTTTTTACTATTGATCCCGGCGTCTTCAGAAGTTCGTTTGCCTTGTCCCATATCTCTTCTTTTAGCTCGTTGGATAATGCGGGTACATGCAACTCTTCGTTTGAAATAGATAGAGGTACGTATGAAACAGATATAGGGGTGTCTGAAACAGATACAGGAGTGTGTTGAATAGGAACAGGTGTGTGTAACACATCTGTAGTAATGGTTGACAGTCTTGTACTTTGTTGGCGTTTTTCAACCATTTCCTTGTTTGAAATAATAAGAGGGGATGTCCAAAACTTGTTCAGTGATTCACGTCTCTCTTCGCTTGGCATTGCATTCCATACGTGACGATCCTTACGCAAGACGGTGTGGGTTCGTGACAATTCGTACGGGCCATTGCCATATACTACCATTTCAAACTCCTGTTGCTGATTTTGTACATATTCTTCGATTTTTTTATTGACGGCAGCCAAACTTAGTGTTTGATTTCGACCAATCCAGTCCTTGATATTATTGTTCATACTTTCTGTCCTATTGTTTGAGAAGTGTCCATCAACACGTGCTAAACTGGTGACTTCTTTGATTAAGTGCCTTTTGAAAAGATCAGCCTCATACTGAACAAACCAGGTGTGAAACGACGGAACCAAGCAATCCCATGTTGATTTAAATTCCATTAATTTTTTATCAAATGACAAGGACGAAGTGGAATCAATAAGCCCCTTTTCATAAATACTGGAGCTTTCACGCCCAAAAATGTCATACAAAATATGATTTGCTGCGGCATCTCTTGCTTGCAAGTTTTTCTTCAGCTTCAGTTCTATGTTTTCCTTCTTATGGTTGCTACAAAGAAGTTTTTGGGCATCAGGAAAACAAATTAGAGTTGCGTTCATTATAGCTTCATCACCATCATTTCCTATTGCCTGTATAGTTTTCAAGTCGGGTTCCATACGTAGAATGGCGCTAAAAAGTGCAACAAATGTGTTAGTATCTTTACCTGTATGTATAAATGTAGGTCCTATTTCTAGTGGATACCTTCCACGATACTTTCCATCAGCGTGCACCACTTTAAAATTTTGAAAGCAAGTGTTCGTCACAAAATAATTTCCAACATCGTAAGTAGAATCTACTGACAAAACGGAAAATCTGATGGGATTTGTACAGAACAATTTCATGTTATCAAGCTGTTTTGCAGATACCAAAAAATATTGAATTGAACGCGAATCAATTGTTAGATTATGTACAAAAGAACTCTCCTTTATTTGGGAAATCAAGTGTATAAAGTCATCTGTATTTTTTGATTCACTCATTCTTGTTCTTACATTATATATTTGTTGAGGATTTCTGGGCTCTGAGGAAGCAGAAGTAGAATACAATGGTCCACCAGCCGAGTCAGTGAGGGCTTTAAAAAGTTTTCTGGGTTTTGACTCAAGTGGTTCTTCTTTAATCCTTTTCAGCACGTCTGGGTCGGTTTTGTAGAATGGTCTCTTCGAATGGCGTGTGTTTCCTTGAGGTCTCACTACAACATCCTCCTCTGATCCATCTCTGTGGATATATTGTACAACACAATATCTACTTCTGTGCCCATTGCGGTTAAAAACTGACGATATAATCCGTTGGAATGTGAAGCCTTTTTCCGTTAGTGTTGCCTGGTGTGTTCCGTACTGTCTTTTTATGAAATGTGTGTATGTTTCTCTGTTAGCTTTTAACACGGTATCGACCTTCCCATCTCCTAACCCAACGCGGAAATAACTCCGGGGAGTCGATACTGACCATACCCCGTTGTCATCTGCATAAATCGACTTTATGTCGACAGCTTGGAGATCTACGACAAATACAGAGTTATATCGGACGCTTACTGGTTTGGTGTCACTGACAAGTTTATCAGGAAGCTCCCCAAAACAAAGTTTGAAAATTTCTCTAGCTTCAAGGCTCTTGTCCGGTTGCGAGTAAATGGGTATTTTGTTATTATGAAGAATTCTGTTCCGTAGTTCATCTGTATAACTGTCTTGTATGGATATGGCTTTATCAAGGTTCTTTGAATCCAAGTCATCAGACGACTCCGACGAAATAGTTATTGGTCCTGCTACAACGTCCAGTCGGCATTCCATTTCTTCATCACTTTCAATATATATTACATTAGAGCTTTTGGGGCTTTTGGGAAAGTCTGGTAATTTGGATGTAGATGTATTTTTCACTATGATGTCTTGGCTCTGTATACAATCTGACCGTTTTGAAACTGTTTCTGCTCTTTGTTTAGGGCTTTTGTTCACTATGGTGAAAGGTTCATTTGTGCTCTCTATGTTATGAGGAAAGTCTTTCCATTCAGAACCTGATTCTGGTGCTTTTTTTGGCCCACTTTCTGTCTTGATTATCTTGATTTCAAATTCGTCTTTTGGGGAAGAACATGCCATTGGGGAAAACCCGGCAGAATCACCCTGAAAAATAAATACAAATAAATCGTTATTATTCTATAATTCTTATATAATTTGCAAATTAGGAAATACACAGACATGACATGATTGGCTGCATTGACTTCCGGTAGCAATTTCTGAGGTCGTTTATTTTTTCGATGGACACGGGTGACCGCACTAAATTCAAGTTCACCTTTCAATTTCATATGCCAAGGCAATCAACTAGAACAGAAACGTGCTATTGGCATTATATGGATAAGATTTTAATTACTTAAAGAATTATAAGAATTAAACACCTTTTGAAAGGAATTTATTGAAATATAGATAGTACTTAGTTATTCACAAACATATCATAAAAGTCGGATTTGGTTCCGTTTATACCCCGATAAATTCCTTTCAGACGGTGTTAAATCCTATTATCATAGAATTTGTGCGAATTGATTGGTCCATTTGACACCACATATGGTTCATATCTGATATGTATATGTTATCTGGATTTGACATCTGTTGTATCGTAAAATCGCATTCCGTGAGCCAGAATATGAAGCACATGCAGGGGCGAGTGATCGCAGCGAACGAGTCCCAAGCTTCATATTCTGGCGAGCGGGATGATATTTTACAATATTCCAGCTTTCAAAATTCAGATAGCCTGTTTATCTTTTATTTCCTCTTTCCATACAATAGTTTATTAGGTTCAATGTCAAATTCTCCCAAGGTTGCGCGAGAAAAGAGGTTAATACCCTTTTTAACGTTTTGTAGTTATTTTATGGATGCACAATATTTTTTGTCTGCAAACGTTATTAAATTTAGAAATGTTTTGATGAACCATGTTAGCAAATAGAAACAAAGTCGGTTTCTCATTGCAGAACCTCTCCATTGGTTACTTTTATCTTCCAGTTCCTAGGCACTTTTATGGCGTCACAATGTAAGCAAAATGATGGGTCTGCTGAAGTTATCAGCGACCTAGTTTCCGTAGTTTTTCGAACGTCTCGTTTGTACTTTTGTGTATTGGCAACGGTAATTTGTTTACAAAATTGAAAACAGAAAATGTAATAGATTCTTTATCTAATTAAGATTTATTTCTTGCGAAACAGATAAAAAGGATATTGCCTTTCAAACTTTGGGAGAACTTCCGTGATAATTCAAGGTCAGCCTCTTGATAAGTTCGGGTCAACCGGATATGGCTTTTGCGGAAGTGATCTGTCAAAAACCATTGGACGAGAACTTAGCTTAAACCTGTGGGTAGACTTACATGCCAAATATTAGATCAATATATGCAATAGTTTAGAAAAAACTGTGGAAAACTGAAAAATAACTAAAATTTTCTATTTCCAAGGCCCATAACTCGCTCAAAAATCATTTGACAGGAACAAATCTCATACTTGACCTATTACTTATAGAAATAGACTCGCATGAAAAATTTTAGAGGAATACCTGCGATGGTATAGAAAAGGTGCGGAAAACTGATATTTTACCAGGTAACTTATCCAGGTTACAGGCACATTATTCTGTCAAATACCAGACTCAAAGCTAATCTGTAACTCATAGAGGTTCACTCGTGCACATACACAATATTACATGATACATCCAATTGTTTAGAAAAAAGGTGTGGGAACTGATATACCTAGAGTCCCCTTCGGCTATTATTGCTAGTAGAGAACTAATAAATATAAATAAACAAATAAAATAGTAAAAAATGTAAAATAATGGCCCGAAAAGGAGGTGCATATCCAAAACTGTCAAACCTTATGAGGCTTATTCCCCGAGGTCGTCAGCCCAACGGTAATAACCTTTAATGGGTTGACAACTTTTGGATATATTATTTATTCTGATGTCAGTAATTGTTATGTTTTACTGAACAAATAGTTGAGTCAACAAGAGGCTCTCAACAGCCTTCATCGCTCAGCCCCACCATGGCTGACATAAAGACTATGAATGGCATTTCCAATAGGGTCAAATGTTAAACTATATTCCATGCTGGTGGCCATCTCAGATGAGGAACGGAGCTTCCAGATACCGTTTTTGGAATGGACCATCTAATGGCCATTGGACCAGTTGTTTTTGAGTTAAATTTCCGTTTTCCATCGTTAAACTATGTTCACCGCTAGTGGCCATCTTAAATTAGGTTCCGACATGCCGGATATTTTTTTGGAAGCCCCCCCCCCCCCCAACTTTTCGGACCATTCTGCTTTGTAAAGTTTGGTTTAATTTGGACCAGTTGGCTTTGAAAGATCTTTGAATGTGAACCCCATAAGGTCCAACGCTAAAATGGTGGCCATCTTGAATGAGGTATGAATCTGTCGGATACCTTTTTCAAGGGACAATGTTGTGGCTAAGTTTGGGTAAGTTTTGCCTAGTTTTAGAGTAGACATTTGAATGAAAATTATACGACGACTGGGTGGACAACGGATGCCATATGATGGCAAAAGGTCATGTGAGCTTAAATGTAGGATAATTCAACGGGATTACAGTTCAACGATGAACAACAGGGTATCACGTACATTGACGCTGTAAAATTATTCATTAGATATTTATATCATCTGACTTCTCTATCACTAGCTAGTTTCTGGCTCATCAAAGTACAACAATACAATTTGTTAATTTTATATATTAAATGCCCTTTCGACAAAATGTTTAATGCACATAACAAAAATGCCAGGACACGTTCATACGCATTACAAGGAAAATGTCGGGAAAAAATAATTATGAACTCGTTTAATGGTCTTAACTTTATAAACCAAGAATGAATATTTTGTCCATATCTACTGTAAACCCTGGAGAAAATTCAAAGAAACTACAAGAATGTTGTATAGTACTAGTAATTTAATTGTATCCAACCGATCAAAAAAAAAAACAAAAACAAAAACAAAAACAAAAAAAAAACATTGCCGCATGCACGGAAGTTATTTTAACATTGGTTCCTATTTGGGAAAACATCATTTCCATCTTCTCCCAACTCCCTGCTAACCTTAAAATAGTGCTGTATAGAAGATCCATTACAAATAAGCTATAGTTAGTCGTCATATAAGCGAGCGGTTAATGCATCATTAAACCTGATTCAACCAACCATTTTCATGATTTTATTAATAAGATGCCCGTTCCAAGTCGGGAATATCAAGGCTTGCATTAAATGTTCTGTGTTGGGTTGTGTGTTCTCGATACCTTCGTAGGGCTAAAAAATTATCCTTACTGGTCTTTCCATAAAATTACTTCGGGCTTTTCTTGTCACTTTTATTTGAATAATTGCCCACTCTGGTTGGACCCTTTAAAATATTGTCCTGAACATACTTTAATATTGGACTCCATGGGAGGAACATTCTTTTAAGCTATTTGAAGGTGAGGGATGCAGGCTCACGGTCGCTGGGCCTCATTTTTTGTTTTGTTTTTTTTTTCTGCTTGATTGTTTGCATCGTCACATACGGCAAAGTGTCTTGTACTCCCAGGGGGGTACTCTCCATTATCATCTGTACCTAGGCTGGTCCACGAAAAAAAATTTAACCCAAAAAAATAGTGATTTTTTTCAAACTACCCCAAAAAATAGTTCCTTTTCAAATCACCCCAAAAAAATAGTTTCTTTTCAAATCACCCCCCAAAAAAATAGTTGCGTAAAAATAAATGACCCCAAAAAATATCTAGAAAAATACCCCCTAAACAAAGTACCTGTGACATTTTTAGATTAAAAAAAAAAAAAAAATGAAATCACAATGACACGATTTTTTCCTGGATATATTCTCTCAACTAATGTCCATAGTTGTCAACTGTGGATGATCAGACATTTTTGCACACCTTTCCCGTAATTAGTGGAAAGCGTTGATTGGTTATCTGTTTAATAGATAGTACCAAGGAAGGTCCATGTAAAACTTTGATTTTCTATGCAAACAAAACTTCAAAAATAATTGCACCCCAAAAAATATAACATATATACCTACCCCCAAAAAATATCTCATCAATACTAATACCCCCAAAAAATAGCCAAGATTTTTTCTTTCCCAAAAAAATATCTATGAATTTCTTGAACCCAAAAAAAAAGCAAAATTCGGAAATTTAAACCCCAAAAAATAGTACCAGCCTAGGTACAGGAAAAAATTTGGAGTACCCCCCTGGGCTTGTACTTTTGAAAGGAGTATAAAATACCAAAGACAGACACACAGTGATAACCATTCCACATACATGTAAATGGCAAATGAATCATTATTATACAGGAAAACAGTGCTTTAGTTTTATACTTAAGAAATATTCTTACCGAACTGTAATCGTAAATTGCTGTTTCGTCCATTGCTACAGTGTCTTCTGTGCTCAAATATTTTCTGGTCTTGTCGGGATTCAGAACAAAACTGGCCGATTGAAGACGTCATGGAATGCTAAAATTTGGCTGCGACTTACATAAAAGCAAAACATATCTTTTGATCAGTTAACTTCAAAGAATATGCGTAATTTCAATGGTACCGTAAAACGTTTGATCTATCATTCTTCAAAGAAAATTTATTTTCTAAATTAATACCGGGTGTCTTCAAAGGATATAGATGTGGCTCTAGAAGGCTGTCCCTGTTTAGAACACTGTTGCACCCTCAAATAAACAGTCGGAGAACTTTAAATATTTTCATGATGCTTCAAAGTGTTCGTTAAAAAGATGTACTTATGAAAAAATGTACAACGATTTTTAAAGTAAAATTAGCTATAAACATCAGACCAACATTGTCAGGGCTTCAGATTTAGTCAGTCTATAGGCAAATTGATTCCATGGTTGGGCCCCCATTTTTCCGGAAAAGAAATTATACTCGTGCAGAATGTACACCAGATAGAGATTCCAGGGTCTGGACCCCCCTTTCCGATGGCTTGATCAGATCTTAGACCAATCACTTGTGTGTGTTGAATAGAAAATGACCACGCTAAGCTGGCTTTCCAGTGTGCAACCATACGAAATGCTTATATAACTCAAACGCACTGCTCCTTTTATCTTTTTTTCTGGAATGTTTCAACATCATACAATTATTCTGGTTATCTATATTTTATAATGCCCACATACCCTGATTTGATTGACCCAGTTTTCTCAAAATGATCCCAACAGTTATGATTGTTGACGAGTCCGCGTCAAAGAATTAAAATAAATGTACCATTGGGTGCTGTATGTTCGACATGTAGCAAGTGAATTCCTCTCAAACCGGTGCCAGGGTCGTCTTGAACCTACTATCAGTTTTACTCATTGTTGAAGACCTCACGGTGACTTCAAGATAAAGAACAACATAAAAGTCGGGGCAATTCACAGCCAAATTTGAACAACTTTTGTTGGAATTCTGTACTGACCTACATATATGCCTATAATTTTAACACATCTTTACAAATTATACCTAAAATGGTATATTTATAGGATTTTTAATGAAAAAAAAAGGTCTTAAAAATTTGCATCCCATTTTCAGAAATTCTTGGATCCGCCCTGAAACTGTTGTTCCATTTACTGAATCTTACTACGTATTTGCGGGGTTTTATCCCATGAACATACGTTACATATCTTTTTGTTAATTAAAGCCAATGGATTGATATTAATGTAAAGGGTTAACCCAAAACGCAGTTTTAAAAAATAAACTATTGTTATATTTTCCCTAACGATTGCGATTCGACACATTTCCTTTTTTTCTTTCGATTTTGTTTAATTTCGTTTCGTTTTGCGAAAATTTCGTTTCGTTTCGTTTCGTTTTGTAAAAATTTCGTTTCGTTTCGTTTCGATCGATTTCATTTCGTTTCGTTTGATTTCGTTCCGTTTCGTTTGATTTCGTTCCGTTTCGTTTCGTTTCGTTTCGTTTTTATTTCGTTTCGCACTTTACAGGTACCCCAATGAACACGTGGTGGAAGGGAACCGTCACTGTTAACATAGAAAATATCACTTATACCGTTCGTGCCAACTTAGAAATCGACTGTAAGTTATATTAATCTGTTTGTTTTTTCAATGTCAGGTAGTATATTAAGATAAACAGGACATGAAAAAAGCTTATTCTGTCGAATAAGAGAGGAAAGCGTGATCGCATGGTCATTAGACACTGAGATTAGACATCACATCAGTTCTCGAAATCCGAAGCTTCCGCTTTGTAGAAAGTGATAATTTTTTTTTCATTATGCTGTTTTTCATCTGAATAAATAAAAACATCCATGTTATTTAGCTTGTGGAAGTGTTGTTGCCAAATCCGTCAAAATGGCCCGAGCTGAAGTCCGACAGTCATAGACATGTAAGATTTTACATGTATGTCTCTGCCCATGATTGGTACACTGCCTCATAATATTTAGTCAGTGGTATTTAATCCAGAATTGATGATAACTCACACACCCAGATAGATATCTGAGGTTTTTTTTCTTTTTTTTTGGGGGGGGGGGTTAATCTCTGGGGATGCAAAACTAATTAAATTTTTTTATATTACTAGCATCCTTTGATTCCACAATAGCAGATATTATAGGTTTGTTATTTTCAGAGGAATGCAGTAGGGATAGTTTGAAAAAAACTTTGAATATTTGAACACAAGATTCAGAGGCAAGTATATTCATAAACCCCCAGGAATAAACCTCTCTGGTTTCAAATCACAGGTTGAACAAGTTACATTATACAGAAAAGGTAGACTGTATATTATTGACTGTTTGGAAGCTATGTCTATCTTTAGTTATATAAAAAAATGACAATAAATTGAACTAATGAAATACATTTGTAAGTCAAAGATAGAAAGATAAAAGTAGCTTTGAAAGGACAGATAATTTGGTCTAACAAGAAAGCCTCTGAGTGCTTTTCCCCAAAAATATAGAGGAGGTTTTATAAATTTGTAAATAAAAAGGCGATTAACATAAATATTTATAAAATATTTATTAAGAAATGCATACCGTATTTTCCTTTGTATTTGTACCCCTAAGGATTGAAAGCATATATACAAACATATAGAAGAAGTACAACATGAAATATACATGTACATGACTGTATGTCTTATAATAACATAATAATTACAGTGTTTATTATCTCAGGTTCTACAACTGTACAGTAAATTATAAATGAATTTTTATTTTTAATAAGTTTTGATTATTAATATTCAGTCAGGGGAACTACTGGTACAAGTGATTTTTAAGTCACTGCTATAAGTAATTTTAGAACTCTTTTAGCAAAATTCCACATTGTGTATAAAATCTAGAATTACTTAGATGATTGGTTGTAGCCATTCCATATGATGAAATAGTATGTGTGATGTCTCTTAAGTGTATGTTTGTAAAGAAATCAATGACATGCTTAGAGAAATTTGAGATTTTGTGAAAAAAATTTATTTTTAATACCGTTTTCATCACTTGCTTTCCAATTTAAAATGAATTTTCTGACCACCAGTGATAATTTTCCTATGAACTTCAATCCTTCTACTTTATATTAAAGCATTTAAAAAGTGGCACTTAGGGTCAAAAAACAGGTATTTGTAGGGCCTGAAGACAGCTCCTTCCTAGTAAGTTATAGTTAAACACCAATGAATCGGCAAACAGGAAGTGCAAGCACAACAGACCTGTAAATGGCTTACACATTACAACTCATTATTATAAAGCTCCAGTCCAAATTTGAAATCACTCCCACTTACAGAAGCCAAATAAACTGTGAAGAAAAATTCTCATCCATAAACTTCAAAATTTAGGTTTTCCTCCCTGAAATGGTTATCTTTTTACTGAGATAGTACAGTACCAAAAATTTATTTTAACGATTGTAAATGGGATGGTCTCGAATATTTGCTATTGTAGAAAGATACTTAATCTCAGTGCTAACGTTAAAATCCCATCGAAATCCAATGAAAAATAAAGATTTGACATATTCAGAAAAATTGCATTTTTTGGCCCCTTTGGCCCCTTTGACCCCTTGTAGCTCGGAAACGGTAAGACCTACAAAAAATCCGTTGGCATACCCCTGAAAGCTTAGATCAAGAGGAATCAAAAGAAAAAATCCCATCGAAATCCAATGAAAAATAAAGATTTGACATATTTAGAAAATTTGCATTTTTGGCCCCTTTGACCCCTTGTCGCTCGGAAATGGCAAGACCTACACAAAATCCGTTGACATACCCCTGAAAGCTTAGATCAAGAGGAATCCAAAGAAAAAA
>MJUU01027535.1:0-24168 GCA_002080025.1 Modiolus philippinarum
TTTGGTTGTTCTTCACATCTTTGATCGGCCAAAGGTAACAATTATGTCTCAGTAAAAACCCGTAAAACAGTAGTTTAAAATTAATTTGTACCTTACTGCTGCCAACTCGTGCATTAGTTGTGCTATAGTGTCCACTGGATTTTGAAAAGGTCATTAAAAGATCAATGCATATTATCTTGGTCATTAGTTCAATCAAATATTGCAAAATAATCCATGGGTAATCCTCGAAGAAAAAAAAACAGAAAACAGCATCTAGGTGGCCGTTTTGAGCATAAGCCAATGCTAGAAAAACCATTCTATGAAGTTAGCTTTTAAACTATTTTTCCAATATGATGGGTATTCCTTCGCGTGTGTACTTTGTATGTCCTAGTCTAATTCCAAAGTCGTTCAACCATACAGCATGCTTGTCTTTGAAATTACATTCAAAGATCTATCTTGAAAATACCTGACCAGTTGAAACTAATCATATGATAAGGCCTTCTGAAAGTGTCTTATGGCGCATAGTTATCTATTGACTACCCTAAATCCAGTGTACACGCGATCAATTCAAGCTGAGTTGAGTCTCAAGCTTTTGTCCAAAATTTATTTATTAAAACATTTTGAACTTAAGGATGTTAGCTGGTCATGTTTATGTATTTCTGTCAGATTTTCGGATTTCTCTGGTTTTATCCATTTAAAAGCTTAATAATGTTTTGCCCGGTGACCCCCTAATTTTATTCCATAATTTCATTTAATACATGTTTTGGAGGATTCTGACAAAATTTTATTCCATTTGTGTTATTTTGTCACATTCATTATTTGATAAACATTCCTTATGTTAAACCTATGAAAATACAGAGGAGTTCAGTTTCCCTCCAATTTTTCAAGCACTTATATCCCAGTAATTTCATCGGTAACCTATTAATTTTTTTGGCTTAAATTACTTTTTTTTAAATTTTCTAGCAAAAAATCAAATTAAATAGGAATCCTTGTTATTTTAAAATTGACCAGCGAACATCCTTAAGTATGAGTAGTTATACGTTTCAGACTACCATAAAAAAGCATAGCATGTGTCCGAGTAAAATAAATCAGAAAACATCTACGCCTTCACTGAATAGTTTCAGAATATTAAAAAATTAAATTTGAATAACAAAATATCGAGGTTACTGTTAATTTACTCTCATTTGACAACTTATGTCTCATCAGTGCAGTTCAAACTAAAACATTTGGTAGTCCATAAACCCGAAAATCGTGTAAAAGCAAAAAGAGCACAAATATTTAAAAGGACCTACATGAAATAGCACAATTTCAGCGGGGGACAAAGATATGCATGAGGGAGATACTCCTTAGTTTTCAACAAAACTTTGTAAAATTTAAACATTTCAATAAATTCGGTTTACGAATCAGCACCGACACACTGACTACTGGGTTGGTGAAAACCCTCAAAGACTAAAAGTCCATCAGCAGAGGCAGTATACCGAAGTTATTGCTAATTTACTTTCTGCATTTGCGCAATTAATTTATCAGTGCAAATCAAACCAAAACATTTGAAGTCCATTCACCGCAAATATTAAATTGATACAATTATTTTCATTTTCTCTATCAAAAATCCAATATAATTGAGTTCATATTTGTTGATACACGTATATGCCAAAAATACGATGATAATAAATAGACCTTATAGTTTCCATTCCTTTCAAGAAGCAAAATTCACAGTAGCTTCGGTATTTAGTTACTTAAAGTAATAACCACTAGGTCCCAAGTGCGACGCGAGTTAAGTAGTGGTTTATGTAACCTGAGACACTTGTTGTAATGTCCGAAATATTTGTCTAAAAATGGTGTATTTTGCCCAAAGTAATGAAACTATGCATATTTGAACACCCAAGAATACTTATTATGGAAGCAAACTTAATTACCAAAAGTAAGTTCCATGAATTTTATCTGTTTCCAACTGTTTGAGGACTTAAAACTACGACTACAACAATATGTACAACAATACAAAAATTAAATCAACACCAATTAGAGATAAATATTTCATAAGAAATGTAAAGGTTTCAACTGGTATCTATCAAATACCAATTTTCCTCAATTTGTAAATAGTGAATAAAAGGATATGGAGTAAATGCACATGAGACAAAGTCTCTACAAATACATGGTAAAAACAAGCAAAGGAACAACGCTTTTATTGTTGTTCTTCATCTTGAAGTCACCATGAGGCCTTTAACAATGATGTCAAAAACCGAGGTAGTTTCATTTTCTAAGACGGCTTTTCTTTATGTGTATAAACGGATATGCAGTATGTGGCTTATGTATCTGCAACACTTGGCTTATGTAATTCAGATTTTGGTTTATGTATCTAAATTGGGAAAACGAAGCTCCGTCAAAGTTACTGCCTTGAAATTGTTAAACAAAATAGTTATTATGCGATTTTAAATGGGTTCTGATGATTGTTTTTACTTTGCTTCTCAATGAGTATACAGATTAGACCGTTTTATAATAGGTTACTGCAAGTGCAGAAATGAATTCTATTGTCAAGGAATCGCAATAATAAATGTGTGTATTGCCGGTCGTTTGAGAATTTATTACCTTTTTTAATATTAGAAATATAAAAAAAACATTTTTAAATGTTGGAAATTCGTGACATTTTGCAAAATTAAAAAAAATAATCACCTATGAAATGTTATATAAATATAAAATCGGGTACAACTGGAAAAGCGGGTTTCCAGATTATTGCAAAAAAAAAAATAATAATGATAATATTCGCTTTGTTACCTATTGTCTATTAAACGCTTTCCTCTTTTTCAGCGTGTTATTGATATCGATTGCGTGACCAAAGCAACTTATTTTTAATCTTAAAAAATCAAGTTATTATTAATATTCCAAAAATAAACCTGATTTTTCCAATGCTAAAAAAATAGATTTAATATTAAAAAGGGTCATTTTTGACATTAAAAGGGATATCTATTATTAGAAAATATATTTTATTATAAAAAAAACAATTTATGTCTTATGTACTTTGTTTGTATTTAATGAGAAAATAACTTTCTGATAAAAAAAAACATTTTTTTTTGAAAAATCGATGCTTTAATATAGAGAAATATGTTTTAATATTTAGTAATATTTTTTTATATTAAATAACATATTTTTTTCAATATTTAATCACATTTTTATTATTAGATAATATTCTTAATATTGAAAAATTTTGTCTGATATTAAGAGAAAAATTCTTATATTTAATTTATTTTTATATTTAAAATATATTTTTAAAAATAAAATATATGAGGATAAATTTCCCAACGGCTTGTCATACGTGTGCATTAATTTCTGAATTAACATACAGTATCAATACAAATGTAATAAGAGTAAGCATATACCTAGGAAAAAGTGTGTGCTTTCTCGAATTTCAGAAATTTTGCATGTCACTTAATTGTCATAAAGTGCAACGGAATCTAGACATATATAAAATTACAGTTTATAGTTTCAATATATGATCAATTCGAATATCATCGAATAGCGTAAATGTATTAAATGCATGTAAACATTACTGAAAACGTGAAAACGTTACGAATTGTCACTGATACAGACATAATGCAGATCGTATGAATTTATAAAAAAAAAGAGATTCGAAATTATGACAGGAATAATAATCATATTATTTCAGTTAGAGTAGAGAATATGCAGTTATTATGAAAAAGAAAGGAAATGGGGTAAATGTCAGGGAGACAACTTCCCATATCCATTTAAAACGACCCAAAACAAAGCATCTAGGGGTCACCGTAGGGTCTTTATTCACGGAAAGTACAAATTACTATACGTCTATCACCCGCCATTACAGCAGATTCATGCTTATACGTAATTGGATCATATCAATTTGAGGAAAACGACTATACTATACCGTCAAAGTGTAAATTATATGAAAAGATGGAAAATACTGTCAATGCCAAGGGGACAACATCCCATCATTAAGTGGAAAAGACCCTAAACAAATCATCTAGGGGTCACCGTACGGTCTGCAACACAGTGAGCAACCTAATACCTAAGTAAGCAACCTAATGGAACAAACCACCTGCAATAACCCGACTTTCAAGAAACTGAAATCATAAGAAGACAAAGACACGCCAATGACCAACATATTCCTGATAAATAATTTTAATCAAAGATATATATCCTACAATCTAATATACGAATGAAAATAAAGAAACATAAGAAAGTCCTTTTTATGGTTAAAGCACTAAACTGTCGCACCTAAACATTTTTACATAAACCATAGGTAGCACTTACAGGATCCACATGTCGAGATTGCAGCAGTCAAAGTCTCAGTTTTATGGTACTAACAAGATATCTTGACAGATGCGTGAGGGTTTTGGACTTTTTGGACGAAATATGTATCCATTGTATATAAGCTGTGTTGCATTCATATTTTATGACAGGAAAAGGTGTCATTGTATAGTTATAAACAATTTATAAGATTTATTTTTTATTTTCACTTTTAGCTGACGTTTTCCTTTACTTGTACGAGGGCAATTTTTTTACTAGGGCTTATACAAGGAGAACAACGCTATTTAGCCCAGTTCTTTAATTCAGCTTGCGCTACATAGACGATGTTCTTTTTCTTAATTATCCTAAATTTAAGAAATATTGACATCAGATCTATCCCAATGAGCTTGAAATTAGAGAAACAACTGATAAACCTACTTCAGCTTCGTACCAGGATCTTTTTATATTGACGAAGACGGACGTTTGAAATCTTAGCTATACGACAGGCGTGATGATTTTAATTTCCCAATTGTGAACTTTCTCTTTCTTAGCAGCAATATACCTACCTCTCCAGCCTATGGAGTTAACATTTTGCAGTTCATTTGTTACTGTCGAGCGTTAAGTTTGTAAAGTGATTTTTTGAACAGAGGAAAACACTGTCCGGAAAGCTGCCTAGTCAGGGATTTGTTCAACCATTGTTAATTTCATCCCTCAAGAAATTCTATTGCCGTCACCATGACATCATTGAAAGATATGACGTGTCAGTATCCCAACTCAAAGCAAAAATTTTTTAGTCAGATTCACGTCTTCCCGGATTTGACTACCGATTTTGACATTTTCCTAAATTGACTCACTTACAGTGTGACGAGTTGTGTTAACAGAGCAGGACATACTTGCCCTTCCCGAGCACCTGATGTCACTCTCAGTTTCACACTGTGAGTGCCTTTTTTTAAATGTAGTGTTTTCGATTTCTATGCTTTTTATCTGTCTAACGTCAGTGTTTTTTGTGTTCAACGTCATTGTTTTCTGTGTCGTTTTAGCAATGTCTTTGGGCTTCGATTTTTGTAAATTCCACTCCTTTGTATCTTCGTTATTCTACTTCCGTTGTTTCACATATTAAACGTACTTTCTTTTTATTTGTTGTGACGGTCGGCAATGCATCTATTTACAGCAGACACAGTCTCAGGTTACATAATCCACCAATTAACTCGAGTCGCCTTTGGCAAGCAGTTATAACTAAATACAAAAGTTGAAGTCTATTTGGGTTCCACACATCGTCATTTCTATCACTTCGATTTTTGTGAATTTCACTCTTTGTTCCTTCGGTATTCTACTTCCGTTGTTTTCTACAGTTTATGTTTCTCAGTGAAAACAGTAGAAACCATGATGTGATAATGTTATAATTAAAGACAAATTGAAAGCAAAGGCAGCATTGACAGGCAAAACTTTAAGGTGTAAATAGCATTTTATATAATTTTCACTTATATTAAGACAGTTTCAGGATTTTTTTCCAAATTTGAAAAAAAACTAGAGTTCCATAAGAATGTACGTGCAAAAACAGATTTTTCTCGTAAATCATTTTATATTAACTATTCTACAAGATCTGTAAGAAGTTTTAAAAAACTATCAAATTTGTTCTAGTTTCTGCATATAGCCGTTCTCACAACTGATGTCTCTCCAGTGGAGATCAAATCAAAACATTTGGAAGACTATAAACAGAAAAATGTTTAGAAAATGATTAAAAATGTAAGAACATTTAACCAATGGGATCTAAATGAAAAACCAAAATTAGCTAAGAAACTTATCAGATATCAAAATACACACGAAGACAGCTAATTAAATACATTTCATTCGGAAACCAACAGTAATATAATTTAATCATACTATACCCCTCAAATTATATCTAAGGGATTATCAATATTGATAAAAACTATTACATTATTGGAGGCTAATTAAATTTATTGATTATGTAATAAACGTGGGCGAACTTTCGTGGGAGGCGTTGAAGTACGATATTGAAAGCAATAAAGTAAGAAGGTGTTTTCCGATGGTCAAAATTCATTTAAGAATCTGCATCTGACAGCAATAACAGATTGCATTAAGACACCCACTACAGTAATAAATGATAGCAACTTATGTATGATAATGCTTTATCAAAACAAAAATTATTTTCCAATACTCACACAATAGAAGTTTCAGGTTTTCTTTTTCAGCCAAGACAAAGCGACGACATTCTGGAAAGATTAATTACATTGCTTAGTGTAATCTACAGGACCTAAACTTGCTACCTGATTTTGCTAGTTGACTGTTAATCCCCGAGGTGTTAGCAAACCCATTAGTTTTACTTCTTAAGTTTTTCGAAGTTTACAAAACCAGATTAGAGAGACCATTTACTGAATACAAACGTCAAAAATATTGTCCATTTTTCCAGCTTTCTGATTTATTTAGACGGGGAATTGGACTTGACCCTCTTTTTGAATTAAAATCTGGAAACCTGAACTGACGAGTATTGTATTTGAATAAAATTCATTATTTGAATTTAGAAATATAAAAACAAAGGAGTGTCTTCCTCTTGCAAGGTCCATTTCTTTGCCGATCGGGCTTTTTATTAGAATTGCTTTGGTTAGATTATATGCATCTTCCTGTTTTTTAAGTCTTTCAAACCTTTTGATTTTGTCAGCGCTTGGAGGAACGATACCGTAGGAACAAGGAATGTAATAATTACAAAATCAAAGTCCACAGACATGGCAAAAACGGTAACACTATCCAAAAAAGAAACCAAACAAACAAAGCAAAACAAAACAAACAAAAACAAAACAAATAACAAACAACAAACATAAAACAATTACAGTCAAACTTGCCTTGGCGGTCACCTTGAATAAGCAGCCACTTGATTTTAAAGGTCACCTTTTGTAGTTCCCTTCATAGTATATATTTTATTAAATGAACCTGATTTAAAAGGCCACCTTTCTTAAAAGTCAGTTTGAGTCATTCCCAAAGGTGACGTCTTTAATCAAATTTCACTGTAACTCCTGTCCTGTTCTGTTTTAATTGACTGTTAGGTTCTCACTAACTTTACTAAAAAATTTCATCGTGGCACTTAACCTTCATTGCAATATAAAAATGCATAACTGGTTAAGTGCAATACCGTTTCAAAGCACTAGCCTACATTTTCAAAATATATACTTATAGACAAACTCTACACAAATACCATGTACTTATAGACTAACTCTATACAAATACCATGTACTTATAGACTAACTCTATACAAATACCATGTACTTATAGACTAACTCTATACAAATACCATGTACTTATGGACTAACTCTACACAAATACCTTGTATTTGTGGAGACTTTTTCATGTGCAATTACTCCATTTCCCTTCATTGCATATTGTTGTTTAAAAGCTCATAGCTCATGCTATAGACGGGTTAAATTTAAGACATCTATATCACTAAAATAAACAGCACGCATGATATTCACGGGCAAAAATTATATAACCCGACAGAGAGAAATCTGAGTAAAACGATTTTTCTGGTTTTATTGCATATCATCAGATCTTCTAATGACTTCGTTGCATGCAGCTTCAAATAGATAAGGTCTTAATGTTATACCACTATTTTGCCATTTTCCACAAACCTTAAAAAACAATCTTGTAAAAGATAGTCTTATATAAAATAAATTGTTATTTTATGGTCATCTTCTGAGAATAAAAATCTATGCAGTGTGACCCTTAATGGATAATAAATTTGTTATATCTGAATACACGTTTATCAAATCCATAAATGGCCTTTTATCAGTAAAAGGGAATGCTATGTAGAATGTTCACCAACATACAGATTCCAAATTCAATTAAGCTCATCTCTACAGAAGTTAACTTGTTTTGAATTTATACAAAAATGTTAAACGGATAAAGAATTTTACAAATGACTTTCAATATTTTGTTTTTCGTTTGGATGAAAGAGTAAGTAAAAAATTGAGAAATTACGAAAACAGCTACAAACTAACAGAACAATTAAACATACACTAAAACTTGTAATAAAAACCAAAGATTGCATATACAGATTTAATGGAAAAAAACACCACTTTGCACATTAACTTATAATCAAAACATCTATAAATTAACGATGAAAGAATATAGAGTAAATGCACATGAGACACAGTCACTACAAATACGTTATTAATAGAACAGTTTTTTTGTTAGTCTTTATCTTTAAACCACCATGATGCCTTGAACAATGAGCTCTGCTCATACATCATAGTAAGTTCAAGATGGCTCCCAATAATTGAAAATTAATTTTATTATGATTACACGTATGCATATGTATATGAATGTATTTTGTATATGTGTATGGCAATGTTTACGGTATTTATATAAGATTTTAGAATACACTTCGAGTTCTATTTCCATATTGCTTTCTTTTTGTTGGACATACAGAATCAGTTTACGTTTGCAATAATATACCTTTGCTTGAATTGACTGTAACTTAAAGAAATGTTTGTGCTGTAATTGACAATATTATTTATTGATATGTCTTACTTTATAGAAACTTTGTTTTATAATATTTATTTCTTCACAATTTATACAATAACGACCATGTTTGAATTTGTGCCAATAATGTTTATTACAAATAAATAATTAAAGAGGGCCCTGGAATCGCTAAATATCGGTCAACGCTACATCCCGGTATCTTATATTTTGTACATGGATACGGAGTAAACAACATAAAATTAACTGGCAAAGTGTTCTTACAACTGCTGTCATCCGTTGCCCATCAAGATTACTCTTAAAAGACAATAACAACATTTAAACAACCACAGGGCACTGATCGAGAATATCGTTTGGAAATTACAAAAATGAAGTTTATATATATACCTTTGTTATGAATCACAAATGCAAAATTTGCACTTTAATTTGTAAGGAAAATAATCGTTAACAAATTTAACCCAATAAAAAAAGGTACAAAAAACAACACATACAATTTTAATGAAAAATGAATGCATAAATGGCACATACAATTGTTATCAAAACAAAATTTAAATCCGAAATCAAAGAGGTATGGCAGCTTTCCCACTCAGCATAACATTTAATCTTGTCCAAACATGTTTTAAAGGTCATCTGTTATATAAACTATCGTGATAAAATCATTTTAAATGCATTTCAGTACTTTGTGATAAAAGATTTGATCACCGACCTTGCCAGTTAAAGGCAATTTTAACAGATTTTGACAATGTTAAATTCGTTCTACTTCACGAAAATCCTTTCAAATTTAGTTTTATATCGGCATCAAGTAAATGTTCAACTACACATATATCTGTATTATGTTTTCTGTTTTGTTGTATGTACTGTTTGTTACTTCTTCGTCATTTACGTTCTCTGTCTGTATGTAATCCTTATATTTTCATGCATTCTGGATATACGATTTTTTGGCTCTTGCTTCTTTATTCATTTGGAAATTTATTTATTGACAGTGCACTTACTACCATTAAAAATCTCGTCATGAACTTTAGCAACAAATGTTATGAATACAGTGGAATTATCTACTTTTGGAGTGTTGAAAATTCGGTAGAGGTTTTGGAAAGACTTCGATCTGTTAATGAAGCACCTCCGTCGATAGCTATGATTTTTCTAACCTTTATGCTACATTACCGCATACATTCATCAAAGAAACAAAGAAAAATTTTCGTATTTGATCAAATGGTCCTTCAAAAAATCAGGATGTACTTACATTTGTTGCAATACATGTAAATCGTTTTTCATTGACCACAAACAGGACAAATCTACCGAGTGGACTTGTCAGGATATGATAAAAGCATTAAATTTTCTTCTTGATAATATTTTTGTTCGTTTCGGTGATAAAGTCTATCGGCAAAAAATAGGTATTCCTATGGGTACCAACTGTGCACCTCTCACAGCAGATTTATTTTTTATTGCTACGACTCACAATTCATGACAAATTTTCAAAAAGACCCTTCTAAACAGCATTTAGTGGATAAATTGAACAATACATATAGATATTTGGACGATATTTCGGCTTTAAATAATCCTGAATTTTCTAAATTTACAAATGAAATTTATCTTGCAGAACTTACTTTAAATAAATCCAATAGCAGCAGTGCTCATACTTCTTTTCTTGATCTTGATATATCAATGAATTAAGGAAAGTTGAACACTTATTTTTATGTTAAAAGGGACGATTTCTCCTTCCCTATAGTCAATTTTCCCCATCTCGACGGTGATGTTTCGTTAGCCCCTTCTTACAGGGTCTACATTTTTCGATATGTACGAGTATGTAGTGATATTTCTGACTTCAAGGACCGAAATCTTTGTCTCACTGAAAAACTTCTGCATCAAGTTTGAATATCATAAATTGATAAAAACATTCTCTTAATTATATTATAGATATATTGACTTATTCAGAAAATACGGGCTTTATACAACAGGGCATTTCACATCCAAACTTCTGTGGAAATATCATTTAAAAAGCGCATAAATTCAAAAATTGTCCTTCCAAACTTATTCATCCGTTGAACAAACTTATTCATAAAGAATATAA
Organism: Modiolus philippinarum; assembly: GCA_002080025.1. Classification (NCBI taxonomy): domain Eukaryota; kingdom Metazoa; phylum Mollusca; class Bivalvia; order Mytilida; family Modiolidae; genus Modiolus; species Modiolus philippinarum. Next base: position 10,796 of record MJUU01027535.1, read on the forward strand.
ATACAGCATTGTTGTTAAAACTTATTATCAATTTTTGATATCTAAATCCTTGATGCAGAAGATTTTCAGTTAGATATCGGTTGACAAATTCAGAAATATCACTACATACTCGTGCATTTCGAACAAGGTGTGAAATGTAGACCCTGTAAGGGCTAACAGAACATCGCCGTTGAGATGGGGAAATTTACTATAGGGATAGAAAAATCATCCGTTTTATCATAAATTTTAGTGTATTGGATTTATTTAAAGTAAAGTGAGTTTGGCAGAATAAATTTCGTCTTTAAATTTTGAAAATTCAGGATTATTTAAAGACACACTATCGGCCAAATATATGTATATGTAGTGTTAAAAATATGCACTAAAGTACGCACAACGAAATTTTCCGCAGCTTAAATCGCTGAAGCTATTTTGTTTTAAATAAGACCCCAATAAAACATATGTGCATCATTTTCTAATTTTTTGCCGCTACTCTTGGTATATTTACCGAAATAATCAAAGTTTAAATAGAAATATTTTCCATTAACCTTCATATTTATTTCACTCACATTTTAAAGAAATTCGATGTGGGAGTGATTGATGAATGATTTACGCAAACCAAAAAAGCAATGAAAAGACACCAACTGGATTGCCGATGGGTTACTTATTTGCATATAGGGTGCTTTTTTGTTGTTTATTTTGGTGGCCAATGGACAAACAGAATTTTGATTTGTTTACTAATTTGACATGTTCAACATGGCGGGTGTCTTATAAGAAGCAGGAGATGCTAACTCTACCGGTGCACCTGATCTCACCCATGTTTTTTTTTATTGGGTCCGTGTTGTTCATATTTGTGAGTGTGTCTTCATTTTTCTTTTCTGTGCCCTACCCATGTTGTGTCTCTGTTTTTTCCCGCTTTTTTTGTTTCTAGTGTTGCCATTGCCCTTGGATTGTTCGCTTTTGAATTGACGGTTCGGTTCTCACTTACTTTACATAAAAATGTTTAGGTGAATCTGGGAATAAAATTTGCAGCACCAATATCCAGTTACCAGTTACTTTTATTAAAATAAATTTGTTTACAGGTAAAAATTTTTAGTTGACACTTTGTCAAGTAATTACATAATTAATTTTTGCTTCGCAGTCGAGATTAACTCCCGACCTACGTGTTTTGGTTAATTGATAGACTCCAGGGCATTATAACAATAAATACAGGTGATCAGTTAACCAGGTATACTACCGCTGTTTTCGACTCAAATTTTCTGTTGAAATAACATGGAATGGTAATGGAAAACTTTTTAACCATTTGTTGTAAAATAATGGTAATGCATGCATGAAGCGGCAAAAAATTTGCTTTCCATTGGCGTATGCCATGTCATCCTTTAATATTTACTTAAAAAGATAATTTGAGAGAAGTCGCAGCAAATTTTGTTTTGGATACTTTAAATGCTGTTTAGAAGGGTCTTTTTTTAATTTTGGCCTAGAATTGTGACTCGTAGCAATAACGAAATATGAGAGGTGCACAGTTGGTACTCATAGGAATACCGTTTTTTGCCGATAGCCTGTATCACCGAAACGAACAAAAATATTATCAAGAAGAATATTTAATGCTTTCATCATATCCTGACAAGTCCAGTTTGTATATTAGTCATGTTTGTCGTCACTGAAAAATGATTTTAAAGTATTGCAACAAATGAAAGTACATCTTGATTTTTTTAAGAACTATTTGATCAATTGTGAAAATTTCTTTTTGATAAGTGCACGCGTTAATGTAGTATAAAGGTTAAAAAAATCATAATTATCGACGGAGGTGTATGTTTCATTAACAGATTGAAGTCTTTCCAGAATTTCTACCGAATTTGTAACAATCCAAAAGTAGTTAATTCCACTGTATTCATAACATTTGTTGCTGAAATTGATGACGAGATTTTTTATGGTAGTAAGTGCGCTGGTCAAAGAAACAGAAATGTGTGTAGTTGAACATTTACTTGATGCCGAAATAAAACGAAATTTGGAAGGATTTTTGTGAAGTTTAGGAATCCAATACATAGTAGGAATGTTTTTATGATCAGAAGTTGCTTTTAGTTCAGCTGTAGTCATCATATGATAATCAATTATTTGTGTTTCTGGTGACGTGATTGACAAATATATATATATATATATATATATATTTGTGTTAATGTATATTGATATTGAAAAACAAAATTCAAACATGGCATAATAAACATTTAAAACAACGGCAGCAGAATACAGACGGAACAAAGTCCAAAGACAAGACAAAAGCAAGAACTCCAGAAGACGGAAGACCAAAAGATACTACATGTCCAGAAACAAAGACACTCAAAAAAGAGTGACATCAGGTATTCTTTCCACAAAGTCAACTCTTATAGTAACATCAAATTCTGTAAAGGAAAACATACTTTGGTTGTAAAGAGAAAGCCATCAATCACTTATAAGAAATAACAAAAACAAAACGTTTGTACCGAAAGCCAAACAACAAAGATTGTGCCTGAAATCAGATAAAAAGAATAACAGGAAACATCTTAAATGGCTGAAAAACACAGTCACATGCCACAATGATCCAAAGAAGTTCACAAAAAAAAAACGACCACAAACTCAAATTTCAATATTCGGCTTTCTTGTTCTATGAAAATTTAACTATTTTTCTGGCCATCTATATAGGGCCCCGGTGCTAGGGGCCGTCTTGAACTTACTTAGGGTAAGAGTGTTTGCTCATTGTGACTTCAAGATGAAGAACAACAATTAAAACTCCATATCCCTTTATTTGTTTATAAAAGACAAACGTAAACAAACAGTTAACTTTGTACCGGCAAAAACCAGCAGTAGAGGTTAGGGACATAATATGTTTACTCTATTAAGCACCTAATCTCATTCGTTTATTTTATCTAGTCCTTGTTGTTTATATGCTTGTGAATCTTATTAACCGGGTTTTCCATCGGAAAAATCCGGTTATTAGAATGGTGAAATGGCGGGCGGTAGGCGGGCGGCCGGGCGGTTGGACGGGCAGCTGCCAAATAGGTACATCATTTGTCCGGAGCAAATCTCCTACAGTTTTCAAGGTAGAAGGTTTATATTTTGCAGATCATTTTTACATATATCAAAAATGTGCATGTAACTTTTATTTTGATTTCTAATAATTTATGCCAAAATTAGAGTAATTTTATGTCAAATATCTATCTAAGGATACCCCTTTTGTCCGGAGTAAATCTCCTACAGTATTTAAGATAGAAGATATATATTTTGCAGATAATTTGCACATATATCAAAGGTGTGAATGTTACTTTGATTTTGATTTCTGATAATTTATGATAAAATTACAAGTTGTTGAACGTCAAATATCTGCCTATAGTGTTCCCCTTTTGTCCGTAGCAAATCTTCTACAATTTTTGAGATAGAAGGTTTTTATATTGCAGATCATTTGTAAAAACGGATAACAGGAAACACCTATAATGGCTGAACATTATAATTACATGCCACAATCTGCTTTGGAACTATACATGAAGAACACGAATAAGACAAAAGACAAACGTAGACAACGATAGGAACTCGGGACAGCCGGACCGGCACTAGCAAAAGCCAGCGGTAGGGTTAAATCGGTTAAAATCGGTTAAATTTTATGGGTACCCAAACCTCCCCTTTTTCTGTCCCGTTTCCCTATAGTTTAGTAAACATACGAATAAAACCCAATACAGGTAGACCACTAACTCCATGACCACAATCTTGAAGGAATGAAAAAAAAACATAATTTAGAAAGATGGGTCAAGGGGTGCTCGCCGCTAAACTGCTGGCTAGCTTAAGGATTGATTGATTGATTGAATATTGTTTAACGTCTACTCAGCAATATTTCAGCTATATCAAGACGAGAACAAGTTTGTTGATAAATAATCATTTTGGGGTATGGAAATGGCCATGGGACGGGAAATTCTGACTGCCACTGGAAAAGTAGGGTGAAATCGTCAAGGGCGGGGAATTTAGCCTTGTAGCCGATCACCTACGGATCACCCCAAAAAGAGCTTGCTACAAGGGTTCTTTAACGTGCAGGAAGCGTGGCATTTCTTCCAACACGTGGACCTGAGTTTACATCCCATCCGAAAGATGGGTTGTGTATTTATTAATCCCGCACAACCACGGAATGGGTCCTATTTCTATATCCCGGGACCCTCAGGGTCAGCCTCCGTTTAGGAGGGGTCACACCCCGCAAGCCGGAGATACTGGGTCCTATTTCTATATCCCGGGGTTCCCTCGGGGTCCTCTGTTAGGATGGCTCATACTCCAAGCTCAGAGGATGCTGCGGGCCTATTCTTCAGCCGGGACCGCGCACGGCGGGCTAGCTTAAGGAGCCTAGTCTGCTAGTAGAACACTGTAGCACTTCGGAAGAAAAATAAAATCCAAAACTTCCCGCAGGGTTTGGTCAAGAATCAGTGAGAGGCCAGTATGTGTGCAAATTTTTCAGGTCTATAGGTCTCAAAGCTAATTTAACGGATGCAAGTAGAATATCTTGTCGATATCCCCTATTAAGTAAAGAATGTAAGTTACGTCCCAGCTTTTCTGGACTTTTAATCAATTTCTGACATTTCCGTGAAAATGAGGATTAGAAATGTCCTTAGTAATAAGCTATTTACGAGTAACGCCATATTTAGACATCAAATGTTCATTTGTAAATTTTGTTGAAACTAAGGAGTATCTCCCTCATGCAAAGCTCTGTCCTTAGCTGATTTTGGCTCTATATTTAAATCATATTGGTTATTTGTTCTCTATCAGTTTTTAGCATCTTTGAGTTAATGGTCTTCCAAACGTTTAGATTTTATCTCTGCTGAAGAGACATAAGTTGTCGAAATGCGCATATGCAAAAAGTAAATTCACAGTGTAACTTCGGTATTTGTTGTTTTTTAAGTAAGTGAGAACCGAACCGTCAATCCAAAAGCGAACAATCCAAGGACAATGGCAACACCAGAAACAAAAAAAAACTTAGTCATTTTTATGTCAAATATCTGCATATAGGGTACACTATTTGTCTGGAGCAAATCTCCTACAGTTTTTGAGATAGGAGGCTTATATTTTTTAGATTATTTGATCATATATAAAGATGTGCATCTTACTTTGAATTTGATTTTTGATTTTTGATAATTTATGCCAAAATTTTCAGTTGTTTAACTTAGTCAATACTATGTCAAAACTCTGCCAACAGGCTATGCAATTATTCATAGCAGGATGTTGCCTCCAACAGTTTTCATAAAAACTTTTAAAAATATGCCACTTCAAAGTAAGGCTAACCATTGCAGATTGTTAAAAAAGTGCACATTTCAGATATTCAGGATTGATCTCTGGTTAAGATATACTGTACATGTAAAAGAAAACCCGGTTTGCTGTCACATTGACAGCTTTCCTCTTGTTTTTTTTTCTTTTCTACAACCCATAAGTATGTTTTTGTTTCTTTGCGTCCGATATTGTCATTATCTTTTGTATATTTCTCTGTGAACTGAACGTATGGTACTTACTTAATTACTTACTTAATTCTAATTTTGAAATGATTGTCAGAAACTGGAATTATTACAGTTGCAGTTATGTACTATTTTCAACGATTTTAGGAAATAACAACAGCCAAATACTAAGGGCGGGAAAATATTGAGTGTTTTTATGATATCAGTTAATGTCTGTCGGACATAGCATCCGTCACAAGTAAGCTTCACATTACCAGTGTCTGTCTTTAAATACAAAAGAGTAAAAATAATGTTTTTCCATGATAAAATTTCGGTATCAGACAATGGGCTGCCAACAGCATTATAAACAGACACCTACTTTGCATATTAGTTGTTTTTGTTGTGATATAAGAAAAGATCTGGTCATTTCTGCCCTAACCTCTTATATTGATAAAAAATATTTTCACAAGGATGAGTATAAAAAAGACGCAAATCTATACTAGGCGATTTATTCAGTTGTTTTAAAATCTTCTTTATCCCGTCATAAGAACTTATTTTTTGCAAAAATATTAAAACAACTTTATACTACAGTTTTTGTCGGTTTCATTGGGAAAACTATCAGCCACAAACTGAAGTGCATGTTTGATTCAAACACGTTAAACAATCAGTCGCTTTGAGGATTTTACTTATCCTACAAAGAAAATTTGATACATCACAATATATTATTATCGTCCAGAGAATAAATATTACAATAATATTTAGTATTTAGTAATTGAACCTTGCTTTTACCAGCCTTCCTGTAAATAACCCCTTCTTCAGAAACCTGTTACAGAAGAAGCAAACCTCGAGCTCTAAACTCAACCTATGGTGATATAACACGTTTTCCAAACTACCTGTAAACCTGGAGCCCATCTATGTAGAGGGCAGAGCCTTGAATACATTGTCTTGAAACCTATGAGTGGAGCCAAGAGCCCTGTGAGGGGAGCCAGGAGCCATGCGAGTAGAGTGAGGAGCAAGAACCCTAGTGGTTGAGTCCTAAGCCTTAGTATTCGTACCCGGAGCACTTTGTGTTGGAGGTAAGAGTCAAGAGCCCATGTTATACCCAAAACGTTACTGTGCAGATTCAGACTACACATTTGCCTATGAACGGAAAGTCCGGTGATTTCCGGTTTAATTTCATCTAAGTGGACACATCCAGGCTGCTAACTTGCGTATCGACAGGAAGCAGTGTTACCTATACTTGACGGTTCACATACAGGAGCCTCTCTTTATGTGATTGGGATCAATTGTGTATTTACAGTTTGTACACGACTCATTACATAACAAGATCAATGTCCGTCTGATGTGTGCCTCTTGATTGTTTCCTTCAATTAAGGTTTTTTCCAACCATTTGACACAAGTAAGAAGAAAAAAACTGACACAATGATTTGTATAATTTTTAACCTAACATGATCAGTGCCACGTTATAGATACATACAAATTTGATTATTGCAAGTAACAAAAATAGACGTTTTGTTCTCAGAAGCCATTATTTTTCAATTATGTTTGCCCTATTGACAAAGATTAATCACAATACAACAATTATTTTGTGATGATGTAACTACCTCGCTTCAATCTGTTAGTGTCCAGTGTCACTACAGACAAAACAAGTCTCATGGTTAGTGGATATATTTACATAGGATCAGAATCACAGTTGATGGTCAATACTGAATATATTTTGATTGAAAGGTTTTTGATTACATCCCTAAATTGGAATTAATATGAATTATATTGGCAATAAGTGTCAAGTAAAAAACTAAGTGCAGTAATACGAGTCTAGCTCTGATCAAATATCCATTACTAGTAAAAACCTCAGGCATTCTGTAGATATAGAAATATTGACGTTAATTTGGACAGGATGAAATCTTGTTACGTCTAAGGCAATCTGAGATACGAACCATTACATTTCTCCGAAATATTCTTTACTGTATGTTTAAATTTTCATTGACATGTTTTTCGAGCTAAAAACCAAAGAAGCATAAATTATATACTGGAGAAAAAAAAGATAAAGCCATATCCATTTTACTTAGTTTATCTTTATTGTTGTCAATCTAACAACTAACCAAGAATGCTATCGACAAGAATTTTTGCACACTATATACATTTACCATAATGAACATTTTCTGCAATTTTCAAAATTTCAAAATTTGGCAGATTTAAAAAGAATCACGTTTTTTTGCAAAGCAAAAACTTGATTGTGACTTTTTTTGATCGATTTGTTCGATATTTTGACTGTAGACAGAGTTTTAATCAACTAAAAAAAATGTAAAAAAAAAATATTATTAAAGAAGCGGATATTGTTTTCAAATATGAGAATATCCACTTTTGTTTTATTTTAAAATTTTGCAAGGGTATGGTATACGACTCAACAACGACATTTGAAGCATCAAGACACATAAATTATAGGATCAAATGCTTTATTGAATCAGTTTCTGATATTTGTTTTTCAAGGCTGGTAAATTTTTGGAATAAAAAAGCAAGCTTAAGTGATTTGTGTTTTCTAGGAAGCATGACCAGTTGGAAGACTGATCCCATAATCTTCCAAGACTAGTGTATGATTTAGCAAGCTTAAATTGTGTTAGACAACGTAACACATTTGTAAGTGGATAATGCTCCTTTCGTTTTCATTTTATAATAATGACTTGAGAATTGAGCTTTAACTCAACTTTGAACAAATGACTAAATACCGAAGTTACTGTGAATTTAAATTCTGCATATGCGCATTTCGACAACTTATGTCTCTTCAGTGCAGATAAAATCTAAACGTTTGGAAGACCATAAACTCAAAGATGTTTAAACATGATAGAGAGCAAATAACCAATATGATCTAAATGTAAAGCCAAAATTAGCTAAGGACAGAGCTTTGCATGAGAGAGATACTCCTTAGTTTTTCTTTTTTGTTCTTCATCTTGAAGTCACAATGAGGCCTTCAACAAAGAGCAAAAACTCCTTCCTCAACCCGTATCTCATGTGAAATAGAATAAGAAAGATAACAGGAAACACCTTCAATGGCCGAAAAACATAGGCACATGCCAAAAAACACAATAAAAGAACAAAAGACAAACGTAAACAACGATAGGAACTCGGGACAGCCGGACTTAGTACCGGCACTAGCAAAAGCCAGCGGTAGGGTTAAACCGGTTTATGGGTACCCAAACCTCCCCTTTCTCTGTCCCGTTTCCCTATAGTATAATCAACATACGAATAAAACCCATACAGGTAGACTACTAACTCCATGACCACAATCTTGAAAAGAAAAATGGGGGAACAATACGTAATTTTGAAAGATGGGTCAAGAATTGCTCGCCGCTAAACTACCGGCTAGCTCAAGGAGCCTAGTCTGCTGGTAAAACAATGCCGAACTACGGAAGAAAAATCAAATTCAAAACTCCCAACGGGTTCGGTAAAAAATCATCATGTATTTCAGTCGACATCGGCAGTATCAGTGAGAGGCCAGTATGTGTGTAAAATCCTCGGGTCACTGGATCCCAAAGCTAATTTAACGGACACGTGCAGAATATCCTTTCAATATCCCCTATTGCGTAAAGAATGTAAGTTACGTCCCAGTTTTTTTTATTTTTAATCAGTTTCTGGCATTTTTTAACAACGTTTCCGTAAAATCGAGGATGGGAAATGCCCTTAGTAATAAGCAGTTTGCGAGTGACATTATATTTAGATATCAAATGTCCATATCTTCGATAAAACTTTTTAAATGTATCTAACAATTTATGAAATCTGTAACCTTGCTGCAAAAGTTTTGAAGTGATAGGACGATTACGTTCATTGAAGTCGTCAAGAGTAGTACAAACGAATCAGTATTATATTCTACTACAAGTGCTATAATTATTCTTTTAACGGTTCTTAAAAAATGTGATTTTGCTACCACGGGGATAGGTCTTATATCCCTTATCAAGCTAACTAATCAAATTGCATGATTTACCTGGATATTTCACTTCAGCAGAATATTAATCAGAACACAAACCGACTTTCATTTATTGTTAAATTGGTTAATATTATTGCACCCGTGTGCATAATTGCACCATTTCTTATGAATAAGGTAAAATATTTCAAGGTTGTTCCGCAGCCGACATAGAGAAACTAATATGCCTAGGGAAATATCTGTTTTGTTCAATTATGTCATTCTAAATATAAACATTACTTGTTACTATGGCATTAATAACTTCATTATCCTTAATACTAGAAGTACCTCCAAAAAAAACAATTGAAAAAAATCAACCCAGACAATTTTCCATTACTTTAAAACTAAAAACTAATACTGAGTAAACCCAACAAAGCTACCACTTACTTAAAATTGTCATGGAACGACCATAAAAATAAATACACAATGTACACAGCCAACTATCTTTCTAGAAAACACTCTGCTGAGTAATATCTTAACATTGTAAACTTTTTCAATTTCGTTCTCAATTATAACGTATTGATTAAAAAAGGAATGGAAATTAAAATAACATGCTACAACCTGCAAGGGAACAAAACATGCAAAACACAAATAAGAGAAAGGCGAACTCGGGACAGCGGGACTTTAGTCCAATTTGAGTGATTTTTTTTTTATTGTCACAGGTAATCAGATAAATATTAGTCCTTTATTTAAGTGGTTCTATATTGCAGTTTCACAATTGATCCGTTGCGTTGGAGCTAGCATGAATTATACAGACTTTCTCATTAGACAAAGTTACCTCCTTAACCGCCTTATTAATCAAGGCTCAAAAAAAAATTCCGTCTCATACGATCATTAAATCCAATAGCAGCAGTGATTATACTCCTTTTCTTGATCCTGATATATCAATAAATCAAGGAGAGTTAAACACTAAGGTTTATGATAAAAGGGATGATTTCTCATTCCCTATACTCAATTTCCCCCATCTCGACGGCGATGTTCCGTTAGTCCCTTCTTACGGGGTCTACATTTCACAACTTGTTCGATATGCACGAGTATGTAGTAATGTTTCTGACTTCAACGACCGAAATCTTTGTCTCACTGAAAAACTTCTGCATCAAGGGTTTAGATATCATAAATTGATAAAAACATTCTCTTAATTTTATTATAGATACATTGACTTATTAAGAAAATTTGGTTCTACATGCAGGGCTCTTATACACCAGGGCATTTCACATCCAAACTTCTATGGCAATATCATTTACAAAGCGCATAAATTCAAAAATTGTCCTTCCTAACTTATTTATCCGTTGAACAAACTTATTTATAACGGATATAAATACAGCATTGTTGTTAAATCTTTACTTCTGGTTTTTGTTGGCCAAAATATTGATCTTCTCCTAAATGCTTTACACCATAACTAAATTTAAACAATTTTTCATATTGGCAGTATACGGCATTGCACAATATCATGTTCTTCTTTCATAACTGATGATGTTGTTATACCAAATCTATTTAGAAGTATTTCAATTGAAATTTCATATGTGAGAAGGATTGATATCATAGACAACGGAAATTATGTCCTTAGCTAGCTGTCAGTAACTGCGAGCATTTGTCCGGACAGTACCTGTGTGTATTGTCTTCATGTTTTATGTACTTCATTGTAAGGGTACTCGTCTTGATAAGTTGGACTTTTTTCTAGTTTGATTTTTACTGCGAGTCTTTTTGTGTATTTATTTTTAGCCATTCACCATATATAGGGGGAGGGTTTGGATCCAAGAAAACGAGTTTAACCCCACTGCAATTTTTGCGCCTGTCCCAAGTCACGAATATGTTGGTCATTGGCTTGTCCTTGTCTTCTTATAAAATTTTAGTTTCTTGATATTTGGGTTATTGTATATGGTTTGTTTCCCTTGATTTATTCACTTTTTTACCTTTTCGGGGCCATTTAGGACTTACTATATGGTGTGAGGTTCCTCACTGTGTTGAAGACCATATGGTGACCCCTAGATGTTTTGTTTTGGGTCGTTTTAACCTGGATATGGGATGTTGTCTCCTTGACATTTACCCCATTTCCTTTCTTTTTCATATTAAAAAACTTTTTTTTCACCAACGTTACAGATTTTATAAATAACTAAATACTTAGGTTGCTGTTAATTTATTTTCTGCATATGAACATTTTGACAACTTATGTCTCTTCAGTGCAGATAAATGGAAACGTTTGGAAGACGGTAAACAAAAAGATGTTTTAAAACTTATAGATAAATATTAAAAAAAGGAAATGGGGTTAATGTCAAGGAGACATAATCCCATTAAATAATTTTAGGGAGTTCTACAGAAGATATGAGCATTTGATATCTAAATACATTGTATGACGTGACTAGCAAACAGCTCATTACAAAGGACATTTCTCATCAAAAATTTTATGGAAATGTTTTCAAAAAATGTCAGAAACTGATAAAAAAAATCCAGAAAACTGGGCGTAACATTCTTTCCGGAATAATGATTATCGACGGGATATTCTACACAAATACATACCATTGGTTTTGAAATTCAATGACTTGAAGGTTTTACACATATACTGGCCTCTCATTGATACTGCTGATGTTTACTTAAATATGTGACGACCCCTAACCAACCCCTTCTGGAAGTATTAAGTTTAAATTTTCTTCCGTATGGTGACAGTGTTTTATCAGCAGAGTTCGTTCCCATAGCTAGCCAGCAGTTTAATGGCGAACACTCCTTGACCCATCTCTCTAAATTTCTTTTTGTCATATGTTGCCTGCTCCAGATTGCTATGTTGGAGTTAATAGTTTTCCTGTTTTGGACTTAATTTGTATGCTTATTATACTATAGGGGAACGGGATAGAGAAAGGGAAAGTTTTAGTACTCATAAAACGGTTTAACCCTAACTCTAGCTCTTGCTAGTGCCGGCTATCCCGAGTTCCTATCATTGTCTACGTTTGGCGTTTGTCTTTTTATTATTTTTTCGATAGCAGTTCTCTTGGCGTGTAATTTTAATTTTCGACCATTGTACGTATCCCCTATTATCTTCCACTTGTTATCGGCTAAATATGGCGTTGTTCGCAAACCGTTATTCAATAATGCCATTTGTAATTCTCTTTTTTACTGAAATGTTCTTAAAAATGTCAGAACTAAATACCGAAGTTACTGTGAATTTTATTTCTGCAACTTACATTCTTTACATAAATGGGGATGTGGATAAGATATTTTGCTTCAGTCCGTTAAATTAGCTTTAGGATCCAATGACCTAAATATTTGACATACATACTGGCCTCTCACTAATACTCCCGATATCTAGTAAAATATATGATGATTCTATACCAAACAATTCGGGAAGACTCAATTATTGACTTCATGGAACTTAACAAATCACACAACAAATCACACAACGCTTAAGGTTTTTTGTCTTCTTCTTTGCATAGTCTTCAACTGCATCCATCAAATTCTTGAACTTGAATCTCCAGTTGATGTTTGGGATGTTCGGATTTTATGGAACTTGTTTGAAATTGAAAACATTATATTAAATAAAAAATGTTAAATTTGATAAGGCCAAAACAATTTCATTCTCTGTTTGGTGTCAACTTTATTTTTGAAATGTAGGAGAGTATGAGGCAAACAAAATCTAAATAAAAAAAACAAGGAAATAATTTCTGAAAATAACAAACTTTGATGTAACCAATGTTCATTAAAAGTCAGTTTTCAGAACTCAATTGAGTCCAGTGAAGACTTTTTTTCTCATTTCAGTGTAGGTCAGTGCTTTTCAAAAGTTTTCTGGTAGTAATTGCTATTTGTGGTCTTCTTAAACGACGATTAAAATACCATTTTAATCAGAAAAACGAAAAATATCCTTTGTTTGTTTTTTTATAAAATCACACATATCAATGCGCGCGCTGACGCAAAACATAGAAATAACTTGCCTTAGCCTAAAGTATTGAATAGTTTATAGACATTGTAATGACAACCTGCAAAAAAAAAAAAAAAAAAAAAAAAAAAAAAAA
>MJUU01027535.1:24182-46586 GCA_002080025.1 Modiolus philippinarum
ACACGCAAAAATGTACAGTCTTAATATTTTATTTCTCATAAGAAAAGAAGAGATACACAATGTGGAAATGGTCGTATGCAGAAATTATATTTACAGTAACTTCAATATTTTGTTATTTTCATCGATTCATTCCTTAAAAACAAAATATTTTCTATTCCATGTCAAAAATGTTTGATTTTAATATGCTTGGCAGTACTTCAATCTTTGAACAAAAGCTCATTACCCTCGTTTCTACCGACGCATTATTCAAAAAAAGATCCCAATTAATCAACCTTATTATACAATAAATCATTCTCCTAAGAATAATTCAAAAGAAACTGTTCTTTTATGTTGGGAAAGTTATCTCATATCAAAATATTAAGGCGTTCATTAATGTTTTTATTTTCTTTGATACCTCATCCCTACACAAAATAAATGTGATAATGGAAAGAAATGTATTCAAATGGAACTGACATTCATTTAAATATTTAACTTACATAACATAACTTCCAAATGTTCAAATTAATAGCATTCAAAGCCCATTTTTTAAAATGTGGTTTCTTTTTTTCGTATGATTCAGTATTCTAAACATTATTAAAAGTTATAGCATATTGTATGGAAAACTCCTGAAATTAATTGGAAACTTATTTCCGCCGACACGAGAACACTTTGACATTTTGCTTTTAGAAGAGCTCTTCGATTTTCCTATATGAATAGGATTGCAAAATGGAAAATCTACAAAAATTCACTTCATATCCTTTCATTTTTCCTATTGTTTGATTTCCCGATCTTTGATCATGGAACTAACTATATTAATTAAGAAAAGATAACAGGAAACACTTACAATGGCCGAAAACCACAATCACATGTTACAATAACCATGGAACCTAACAAGAAAAACAATAAAATGAGAAAGACAAACATGGACAGCGATAGGAACTCGGGATATCTGGACTTGGTACCGGCACTAGCAAGAGCTAGCGGTGGGGTAAAACCGGTTTATGGGTACCCAAACCTCCCCTTTCTCTATCCCGTTTCACTATAGTATAATAAGAATACAAATAAAACTCTAAAAACAGGTACAGGTAGACTACTAACTCCAATACCACAATCTTGAGAAAGAAAGAAAAGACAAAACGTAATTTAGAAGGATGGGTCGATGAGTGCTCGCCGCTAAACTGCCGGAGCCTAGTCTGCTGGTAAAACACTGTCATACTAGGGAATAAAATTCAAATTCAAAACTCCGCGAAGGGTTTGGTAAAGAATCGTTATAGATTTCAGTCGACATTGGCAGTGAGAGGCCAGTATACCTATGATATCTTCAGGTCATTGGATCTCAAAGCAAATTTAACGGGATCATAAATAATATTCTCGTCAATATCCCCTATTACGCAAAGAATGTAAGTTACGTCCCAGTGATGTTTTATCAGTTTTTGACATTTCCATGAAAACGAGGGTGAGAAATGCCCTTAGTAATGAGCTGTTTGCGAGTCGCATCATATTAAGAAATCAAATCTTCACATCTTCTGTAAAACTTTTTATTATGAAATCTGTAACTTGTTGTAAAAGTTTGGATGTGATAGTAAGGTTACGTTCATTAAAGTCGTCAAAAGTAGATCTGACGCTTGCGAACCGTACTGGTTGAGATACATACACCCCGTATGATGGAGCTACAGAAACGTCGCCATCAAGGCGAAGGAAATTAGTAATTGTGAAATCAAAATCATCCCTTTTATCATAAATTTTAGTTTTAATTTTACCAGAGTCAACGATGAGAAATGGGCAGTATTTAGATACATCGGCAAACGAATACCGAAGCAAGAACGAGGAAAGGGGAAATTCTAAAATCATAAATCCAAAATCACGGCAATTCACAGCAACACGAATTGAGACAGTATGACAAAGACAAAACAAATAAACGAAAAAGAACAAGAAGGTCACAAAACTAAAGAACTAGTAATGTGAACCCCTATAAAACCTTAGGTATCATCAGATGCTCCGGAAGGGTTAGCTGTTTGCTTTATTAAGTTTCAGGTTTTGTGGTATATAAGGTCGACATAGTCTAAAAACAAGGGATTGTCAATAGTAAAGATATGGTGATGTACCTGCTGTTATCATTGAAAATTTTGTAAAGTTTTTTCACAGCATTTGATAACTAACTCTTTAATACAGGTGAAGGCACTGGTTAGATAGATGGATAAATTAGTGGTAGAACAGACACTCGATGCCGAAATAAAACGATGTTTGTAAGGATTTTTGTGAAGCTTAGGAACCCAGTACATACTTTTAGTAGTAGGCTATGTGTTATCTTTTGATGGAACTTGGAGCATTTGTGTATCGTTGTAGTGCTGT
This sequence comes from Modiolus philippinarum, assembly GCA_002080025.1. Classification (NCBI taxonomy): domain Eukaryota; kingdom Metazoa; phylum Mollusca; class Bivalvia; order Mytilida; family Modiolidae; genus Modiolus; species Modiolus philippinarum. Next base: position 26,514 of record MJUU01027535.1, read on the forward strand.
TTGGTCAATGATTTGTCGTCAAAATAAGTTTGTTTGAAAGTGTTGGATTTTGCAAATTTATCTTGTTGGACATCGATATAATATTTTTTTCCTATAATAGAAACATTTTTACACGCTTTGTCGACAGGTACAAACACATATTAATTATTAAGATCTATTTTCTATATATGTATATCGTTCACTTATTTGGTTGAAATATAACAGTCAAGTAAAATATATTTTCAAATCATACTTTGAGAATGAGCATTACAAAAGGTTGTTGACTAAATGTCAATATTTAACAAAAAAGTGCATTGGTATTTGATGCCACTAATCCGTCTTCACCATGTGATGTCTTTCTAATTCGTTTTAATTGAATTTTGACAGATTTTTATATTCAGTATTACATAATTCTGACTAAGTTTTCTGATATGTAGGAATACATGTTGAGTCAGCAAATAGGTTACAAATTGAGATTTGTTCACCAAATAAATAAAATTGGAAGCCAAATGTTATTTGCGAATATATGTCTAAACACAAATTATGCAGGCATAACTGAGTTGATTTGTGTAGGGTAATGGTATTCACCAGCCCCAAAGTCAGACTCGTCTGATATGAAAAAATTAGGTGACCCCTAGATGTTTTGTTTTTGGGTCGTTTTAACCTGGATATGGGATGTTGTCTCCTTGACATTTACCCCATTTCCTCTCTTTTTCATACTTGTCTTCTATAGAAATTTACTGTTTTATCAAATTGTTTTAACTAGATTTGGCCTCCTATTTTGATACTTTTGGAAATGAGTACTTCTTGTTCTTACTACTTTTGGATTAAGGCTTTCTTCTTCTTCTCCTTCAATTGATTTGGTAGGCGACTTACTATAAAAGTAATTGTGCCTTTGCACGTTATGTATCAGTGAATATTCTCACTATTGTCAATTTTTTTTTTTTTTTTTGTTTCACAGTGAACAAGTTTTATGGCGAGTTTATTATACACGCTTTGATCAAGTTAAACTGTTCAATCATTTTTAGAACAGTCATTAAATATATCTTTCGTGTATTTAATTGTTTACAGTAATACATGCATATTTGGTCTGCATAAAATTTTGTTCAACAGCTTTAAAATTCTGTTTTGAAAAAGAATAGATTTTGAATTGCATAAAAAAGTCCCATTTACTATACGGCTCCTAGCACAAGATCCTATTGTAGCCCCATTGTTTTGGAAATATATTAAATCAAATTTTAATAGTAGAAGTAAAGAGGCAGTAGTCTTTGTGTATTAGGAGGGCGAGGAAGGTTATCTTCCCCGCCCTCCCACTACCAGACAGCTGATAAGTACCAGTATGGGGTTGGACATAATACTATTTTTTTCCATTGCTATATTTATTTAGGTACACAATTCCCGTCCCTAATTAGGATCACAATGCGAAGTCCGAAGAACTAAGACAAGTACTCCCCTTTCGCCAAGAGAATAACAAAAGAATGTTTTAATTTATTTTAGTACTGGCCTGCTTCTCGAATGTGTAAATTGAGTAAATATATACCAAAATTAAAGAGGTTATACTGATATCAGTTATCACTTCAAGGATAAACGCTGTACTTGCAGAGATCACTCCTGTCAAAACCTAGTGTATGTAAGATGGAAAGAAACATACTGAAAAAATGAGATTAAGGCTTTCAATATTATTTGATTTTAATGCTGCTGATGAGAGGTTACTCCTTGAAACACGTATACAACATAACGACATTTACTGTTTCGTATGCAACTTGGGTTATTTTTTAAGATATCAAGGAAATGTAATTTTTACTCATTGTGGAAGGCCTCATATATAGCTTCTTTGAGATAAGGGACATTAACAAACCATAATCAGTTAATTGATATTGTACAAAATAATTCCGAATAAAATGCAATTTGTGTATTTGTTAACAGCAAAGTATTTAGAAATATATTCATATGAGCTGCTATAAGGGAAATATAAAAACATAAAAAAAGTATGTGGGAAGTAAGGGTTTAAAACATGGACTGATCAGTCGAAAATAGTGTCATATTTTTTGACAGCTCATATGAATATATTATATTTCATCATATGTTTAGTAGTAAAAACAAACGTTTTGAATATGTAACATAGTGCATGACGTCCATTTCGATCCGTATTCACATACCCTTTCTCACATTGCTAACCCTTGATCACACACCCGTTATCGCATGGCTAGCCCTGTATCATACCATTTTCCAAAAACGGTTTTTTTTTTGTTTTTTTTTTTTTTTTTTTGTAATTTGACTTTTTCAGTTAGAAAATAATTGGGAGAGGTGAAAATTTGGTTGGTTAAAAATTTTGGTGGGTTAATTTTTAGAGGGGGAGAATGGTAACAAAAATTTGCTTGGGTTGAATTTTTTTTTTTGTGGATGAGGATCAGTTAAAAAAAATCTAGCAAACCATCTCGTACAATTTTTTTTTTTCAGCAAATGTTCCATCAAATATTTTTTTGGTATTTCCAATCAAAAATTCAAAATCAAAATTAAATTATTTATTTTCATGACAAGTAGGATTATAATATTTATTTCAACTGGCACCAAGATTAAATTATTCATTTACAAAAGCCTCCCTTTGATAATCAAATGGTCGTCCACTAATTTATATGAATTTTCTTTGATCTGAAGAGACTGATATTCTTAGTATAAACGAACTGGATACTAGACCACGAAATTATCGGGTCATTGTGAAGGTGTCACGTGCGGACTGCTATGCTGACGTCATTTTTGTTTCTGTTTGTTTGAATGAAGAATGTATATAGATTATTGCAATAAACAATAGATTAACATTAATTATTTATTAAAATAAATAGAAATTTCAGCTTATTTCAACTCGTTATATAGTTCTAATTACTATTTTGTAAAATACCGATAAAAGAAATATGGGATTAAATCTTTGTAAAAAAATGTCTCAAGTTTTTTCCGCTCATTGAGAAATTTTCTTCTTCACAAATGCACTCATATTTTCTTACCAATTTTAATTTTTGACAGTATTTTTGGGATTAAGTAGTCCCCTGATTAAATATAAGATAAACTTTATAATACATGGCAAAATCCGTATCACATGCCGTTTCACCTCTCGACCAATATCATCCCTCAGACAAGAGGCCCTGGAGCTGATATTGGTTAATCGGGATGATTCGACCTTGCTAAGGTAACTGAAGTACCTTATCACTAACGATTGTGCAATGTATTATTAAATAATATGATAAAATCAGCCATAATATGGTAAACACGGCATGTGTCATACTGATGGTTTAGCTCTATTGAAATTAATACAGTCTGTTCGGCCCGGGCATATACTTAAAAATCCTGTATTGTCCTGGGCCAAAACAGGGTTCATTAAAGGACACCTGACATTAAATTACAATTTGTCTTCTTTAATGTATTTCATATCATGAAAACTATTTAAACATGTGTAGTACTTCCACATCGGTTAATTGACCAAAGAGAGTACGATAGCAGTGTGTGTAATCACAGGTGTCCAGATATGCAAAAAAAAAACATTACCAGAATGTCTAATTCACTTACTATTCGTCAGTACTCCCGTATATAAGAATATAAGAATATTTATTTGATAAAAAATGGTCCTTAAAAGGGACGTCTGCTGTTAACAGAGCAGGACATGCTTACCCTTCCGGAGCACCTGATGTCACTCTCAGTTTCACTGGAGTTCACACTGTGAGTGCCTTTGTTCTGAATGTTGTGGTTTCTTGTTCTGTGCTTTGTGTCTGTCTGGCGTCATTGTTTTTGTGTCGAACGTCATTGTTTTCTGTGTTCTCGTTTTTGCCCTGTCTTTGGACTTCGATTTTTGTGAATATCACCCCTTTGTTCCTTCGGTATTCTACTGCCGTTGTTACATGATATATATCCCCGTATATTCCCGGCCTGGAATATCAAAAAATCATAATGATATGGATGGATACTATCGTTCGATTGTGTAACAATGTATCATCGTTTTGTATTCGCTGTACGACATCCATAATCATCGTTTTTAAATCTAAAGCTTTTCTTACACATGTTTATTCTAATCAGTTCATACACAATTGGCAACTACGACGTAGGGCATCCTTTTATGGCATCCCTGATTAATTGTCAGCTGTTTTCGGAGAAGTCGGAAATCGGTGTGTTTTAGTGTATTTTACATCCTTATCAACGGAACAGTTACGAGATGAAAAAAGAGAGTGCAATATTTCGTCTGAATACACTTATATCTATCAAAAAACGATCTTTTAATTTTTAGTGTCAGGTGTCCTTTAAGTTCAACTGGAGAGCTATTTATTTCTCAATATGAATAATCCATTCCGTAAATCTACTCCCATACGCAAAATTGAAATTAATTCTACTTTTTTTAAAGCATAAGATATATCTATGAATATTTAATAACATTGGCGTAAAATCAAGAAACACGACGAGCTATTTTTTTAACCCCGACTCAAAGGGGAAACCCGAACATTAAATAGAACCCGATCGATACATATGAAAAAGAAAGGAAATGGGGTAAATGTCAAAGAGACAACATCCCATATGTACGACTACATAAAAAAAATGAAAATCAGTCAAATAAAACCAAATATCTAAATTTTCTCTCATTACCTTTATAAACACAATAAACATTGGGTCTAAAGGCACAACAGTAAAACTGGGTGGAAATTGACGTCGACAACAATAGAAAGTGAAAACGGCCTCAAGAACAACTTTATATCAAAATTTGACCCTTGTTTATTTACCAAATCATGATTTCAAAAGGGGAGTAAACTGTAATGATTTTCGGAAACAGAAACATTTTCAAAACAGTAATCGACAAAAATGTAAAATGTACATTTATCAGTGGTAAAAAAAGTCAGATTATTTAAGAATGGTCTGTTTCTATATTTGCCCCGTATAGATTCTCGATCAGCTGTATTAGCCCTTCAAGTCTTGGGACCAATACAGCTAACCTCGATTCTATACAGGGCCAATACAGAACCAGATAGTTAATAACACTATATTGTTCCCTATATATTATATATTACACAGTTTGTTAGTGACCTAATATGGTATATACACGGTCAGTAAATTTATATTGGGCGAGAGGGTAGCTCGAGTCCCAATGTTAAATTTACTGACCGTGTATATACCATATTAGGTCACTAACATACTGTTAACTGTTTATATCCTACCGATAGACCATTAAACATATAAAAACTTGTGAAAACTATAAGAAACGTATCGATGTTTACATGGTGACGTCAAAATAATGGCTGCAACTGACCGTATATTTTTCAGTCACTCCATATGGAGTGGTGACGTCCTTTGACCAATAAAAATTTTTGAAATTTACTAGAGGTAGGATATTTCAGTATTCGCCTCGAGAGCTGTTTCACTTAACACAGTTTGTTTCATATTTGAATTAACTGACATGTGTATTTCATATTGCTCGGTGATTGTTTGTAACTAAACACCGGGAAATTTAATAGCATTCAAATGCTTACAAAAATACATATTCTTGTACGGGAAAATACATATTTTATTTTTCAAAGTATCGACCGTTCTAAGTACATTTGTTTAACTAAATTGTTGTTAAGCATCATTTTGAAGGTAAATATCAGTCAAATATATTTATAATGTACTTGGTACGTGGTTCAAATAATAGTGTACACGTATCAAAAGTACGATGATAGTATCATTTGTCATCATGTTACTTGAGGTCAGGGTTTTTCCTAATTAATGAACTATTATATTTCAGGAAGAAAACAACGGCAGTAGAATACCGAAGGAACAAAGCACAAGATTACACAAATCAAAGTCCAGAGACAAGGCAAAAGCAAGAACACCAAAAGACGGAAGACCAAAGACACCACATGCCCACAAAACACACGAACGTTCCATATACAACACAAAAAACTAAAGCACTAACAGTGTGAACTCTCAATAAACAAGAGTGACATCAGGTGCCCCGGAAGGGTAAGCATGTCCTGCTCTGTGCACAGCACCCGTCACACTGTCAGTGGGTCAATTCAGGGTAAAGTCGAAACCGGTAATGTCAAATCAGGGAAGACGCGAATCTAGCTGAAAATGTCAGTTTTTATTTGTGACACTGACATTTCATATCTATCTATGATGTCGTGGTGACGGCCATAGAATTTCTGAAGGGACGAAAGTATCCCGAAATAAGATGCTCAAAGTATTCGCCCTATTTATATCTTATATTAACAAATAAGCTTGAGCGCAAAATAAAAAAAAAGTTAATTCAAACATGAATTATTTTACCTTCAGTTGTATTGATATATACTATTTTTATCAAAATTCTAACCAATTAAAAAGGCTTAAGCCTCTTTTCTACTTATTGCAATTGGTCGTTGTCCTTAGTACTTGATATTTGGCCTCCTATTTAGATATTTTTGGTAATGTGTACTTTTTCTATCTGATTTTGGATTATTTCTTTCCATATTATTTGATTCTGAGTTTGCTGGTGACAATTTACTTATTTAAAGACCGGTTCAGCCTAAAAAAAATTCCTGTTGATTATGCACTGTATTTGGATATTTTTTGTACTTTGAAAACATTGGGTAGATGCCAGATATCCCATATGGTATTCGCCCACGCAGTAGTCAGACTTGTTTAGCATCAAAAGGTAACCTTGCCCTTAGATTTTTACTGAAATTCGCTTTTTTTTACCAAAATTCTAACCCCTCAAAAATACTACAGTCCCCTTTCTTCTATTGCACTCGAAAGATGTCCTTCAACCTGGAGTTAGCCTCCTAATGCTATATTTTTGTCATGGGTATTGTCATTGTAATTGCCTACAGGCTTTTTGTGATTTAAGAGTTCCAGTATTATTGCTGCTAATGAGTGGTTACTCCTTGAAGCATGTGTACAGCATAAGAAAATATACTATTTATTATGCAACTTTGGTATGTTTATTTTATTTCATTTTAAAATGCAACGACACATCAAAATTTAAAAGAAAAGTGCTCGATTTTAATTAATTACTCGATAATATTTCAAAGCCTCTTATTTCATTAAATTCATCAAATATTTATAAATGTTTTAAAAAAGTTGTAATTTAAACGAAATGTTTCTCAAATGTTTTTTATCAAAGATGTGTTATATGCTTCCAAAAAATATGTGCAATTCGTTAAAAAAACTTCACATCAGACAAAACAAGACACCAAAACACACATTGAGGTTTGAAAGCTGTCAAAAATCACCAAAATAAAAAAGGTAAGTCGAAGAACCAGTCATGTACATGGCATGTTGTATACATTTTATAATATATATGAACATTATATATGAATATTTGATATTTAAATATGGCGTTACTCTTTAACAGCTTATTACTACGGGCATTTCTAATCCTAGTTTGTACGGAAATGTTGTTAAAAATGCCAGAAATTGATTAAAAGTGCAGACAAGCTGGGACGTAACTTATATTCTTTACTTAATAGGGGATAACGACAAGATATTATGCTTGCATCCGTTTAATTAGCTTTGAGATCCATTGACCTGAAAATTTTGCACACATACTGGCCCCTCACTGATTCTGCCGATGTTTACTGAAATATATGATGGTTCTTGACCAAACCCTTCGGGAAGTTTTGAGTTTGATTTTTTCTTCCGTAGTGCGACAGTGATCTACCAGCAGATGGGCTCTTTGAGCTAGCCGGCAGTTTAGCGGTGAGCACCCCTTTACCTATCTTTTCTAAAATTACGTATTTTCTTTTTTCCGCTTTCAAGATTGTGGTCTTGGCGTTAGTAATGTACCTGTATTGGATTTTATTCTAATGTTTTTTATACTATAGGGAGACGGGACAGATAAAAGGGAGGTTTGAGTACCCATGAACCGGTTTAACCCTACTGCTGGCTTTTGCTAGTGTCGGTATGAAGTACGGCTGTCCCGAGTTCGTATCGCTGTCTACCGTTGTCTTTTGTCTTATTCGTGTTTTTCCTGCGTAGTTCCCTAGCAGATTGTTGCATGTACTTATAATTTTCAGCCATTGTAGGTTTTTCCTATTATCTATTTTTTACAACTGTTATGATTTCCTCTTAGTTGTGTAAGACATTACAATATCTCAAATATACAATATATTTAGACTTTCTGTAATCTGCTGCATCCTGCGTAAATATACAGGGACCAAGGGATAAAAAATATTTTATATTAATTCCCTTAAGATAATTTTATTTCAGTATTTCTAAAATGTATCACTTTTTATCACTGTTGAAGATTCAAATGACTCAAATGTCGGAAAAACCTCCATGTACCACACTTGCATAATACATTAGGATTGGATAAAAACTAATGTCTGACTTGTATCATTTATTTATGAATTACACAATATCAATTTTACTTGAAATTTATGAAAATTTGATGGCATTTAAAATACAAAACACTTGAAAATATTCATCATCAAAACAATATATGATTATTATGAATAAATATTTTTCAATGATCACCATAATGTTGCACATTACTAGTAGCTGTTAAAAGAAACTTTGATAACTACAGCTTTGCTACTAAAGTACCCTGTAATATTAGTGCATCAAACATGCAAAAATCTTCGAAAAACGATTATACGTGTATAAGAATTGTTTAATTTGTGATGGACAATTTTTAATCTTAAATGTAGAACAGTATACAACAGGAGACATCTACAATACCTGAAAATTACAATCACATGCCACAATCTGCCAGAGAACTACACAGGAGAAAGACATAGATAAAACAAAAGAAAAACGTGAACAACGAGTGAACAACGATAGGAACTCGGGACAGCCGGTTTTAGTACCGGCTCTACCAAAAGCCAGCGGTACGGTTAAACCAATTTATGGGTATCCAACACTCCCCTGTATCGGTATCGTTTTCTTATAGTACAAAACAATAAATTGCTTTCATTATGCATTGAATGAAGAATTTTGTATATTGGAATGTTAAAGAATATGTCGTAGCACATTTTAAATGAAGCGGTCGAGCTCTTTCCATGAAAAATTTGGGCCTGGTCCGCGTTTTTACACGACAATAAAACTATAACATAATACATATTTAACTTATTAAAATCCGAGAATAGATAGAGATTGTCAGTGCGCAGGCAAGATTTCACCGCCTCCTTTGTTTACTTTTGTCGTTGTTAAAAAGAAGAGTGCTGGTGTCCTATTACTGGCTCATAAAGCGCAGTGAGGGAAGAATTTTTAACCAATCAAATAGCCGATTTCAATCCGAAACAGAATGAATGTTATTTTGATTAAATAAAACTTAGTATAATTCATTAGTATACTCATCCTTTGGTTTTTTTCAGTTCACTTTGTGGTTGTATTAATTATCTTTATGTTATGTTGATTTAATGTATCTTCATTTTGATTAATTTAAAACTGTTATAGAATTTAAAGTGCCTTTTTTACTGACTTTAATTATTATTTAGTTAGTTATTACTGGGTGTCTCCTTCTGCTACTGGACTGTAAAACCAGCTTCATTGTCTAATTTGTGTTTAACGAAATTGATGAAATTTACAATATCATTTTTTTATTTATAATTGAAGAAGTATATCCGTCATGCAAAGCTTTGTATTTACCTGAATCCTGTAATCCTTTCAGATGAATTGTTATGTATCAGTCCTTGAGCATTTTTGATGTATGGTTTTCAAAATATTTTAATATTTGAGATTTCTCTGCACACAAGAAACATAGGTTGCCAAGAAGTCTTCTGTTTAATTTACATTAAATGCAACGTTGATGTTTCTTACTTTGAACTTCTCGGTAAAAATACTTAATTACCAAGCAAGAACCAATAAAAATATATCATAAACATGGAGTTTTGCTTCGGTATTCGTTTGCCAATGTATTTTATGAGCTCATCATAAATATCAATGAAGTAATGAAAGGATATGGAGTAAATGCACATGGCACAAAGTCCCTACAAATACATGGTAAAAAGCAATGGAACAACGCTTTTATTCTTTTTCTTCATCTTGAAGTCACCATGAGGCCTTCAACAATGAGCTTTGCCCATACCTCATACTAAGTTCAAGACGGCCCCTAGCACCGGTTTGAGCGGAATTCATTGCTAGATGTCGAGCAATGCTACATCCATGTTTATTCTGGCCATAGATGCGGGATTGTCAACAAACATTAAAGAAACTGGCAAAGTTTTCTCACAATCACTGTCATCCGGTGCCCGACAAAAACACCAGTGTTCCCAGCTGGTGGACAATCACAACAAATAGACAAACACAGGGCACTCATCAAGTCGATTGTGAGAAAATTTGGCTGTATAAATTAGTGAGATGTTGGCAATATTAACAGGTGATCAGATCACATTTTGAAATTACAAACATAGAATGCCAAAATTCGAAAGTGTGATAGTGCATCCGTAAGAGAAATTCTCTCAAGAACAAATACACCATACCTGAAATGTATATAGAGCATAAATTTCTCGCACGGGGAATCTTTTTACGGACTCCACACTGCAGGAGTGACAAACTCCTGTCTAAATTAAGCAATGAAAGGATATGGAGAAAATGCACATGAGACACAGTCTCTACAAATACATGGTAAATACAAGCAATGGAACAATGCTTTTATTGTTGTTCTTCATCTTGAAGTCACCATGAGGCCTTCAACAATGAGCTTTGCCCATACCTCATACTAAGTTCAAGACGGCCCCTAGCACCGGTTTGAGCGGAATTCATTTCTAGATGTCGGGCAAAGCTACATACATGTTTACTCTGGCCATAGATGCGGGATTATCAACAAACATTAAGGAAACTGGCAAGTTTTCTTACAATCACTGTCATCCGTTGCCCGACAAAAGCACCAGTGTTCCCAGCTGGTGGACAATCACAACAAATAGACAAACACAGGGCACTCATCAAGTCGATTGTGAGAAAACTTGGCTGTATAAATTAGTGAGATGTTGGCAATATTAACAGGTGGTCAGATCACGTTTTGAAATTATAAAAATAGAATGCCAAAATTCGAAAGTGTGATAGTGCATCCATATGAGAAATTCTCTCAAGCACAAGTTCACCATACCTGAAATGTATATAGAGCATAAATGAGAATAAACTAATGCTAAAAATAGAAAAAAAACTTTTAAATAGTATTTATGTTTTCAAGGGCTGCAAGAGGGGGTTGCTCATTCATTCGGGATAAGTAAACTTACTTCTGTTCTCTTAAAGAACATTCTTTTCCGTTTGTCGGTTCGCATTTTTTTAATAAGCGATCGGTCTGCAATATTAAAATCTATGATTTAGATTCTTAGTTTGGAAATATTATACTAATAATTGAGAAAAAGTATTGTAGAAAATGACTAAATACCGAAGTTACTGTGAATTTAAATTCTGCATATGCGCATTTCGACAACTTATGTCTCTTCAGTGCAGATAAAATCTAAACGATTGGAAGACAATAAACTCAAAGATGTGTAAAAACTGAGAGAGAACAAATAACCAATATGATCTAAATGTTAAGCCAAAATCAGCTAAGGACAGAGCTTTGCAAGAGGGAGATACTCCTTAGTTTTTAACAAAATTTATAAAAATTTAGATACTGTAAGGTTCCAGATAGTATCGGTTTTCGGGTCAGCACCGAAGTACTGACTACTGGGCTGGTGAATACCCTCGGGGACTAACAGTCCACCAGCAGTGGCATCGACCCAGTGGTAACAAATGACTAAATACCGAAAATTTCTGTCTCAATTTAGCATTTTTATTTAGAATCAGTAAATGAACAGAAATTTACGTCATTCAACATTGATTTAAATTATCAAGGTCAGGGAGTTTCAAATTAAGTATTAGTTTAAAAAAATCATTATTTATTTCTTACTGTAACAGATTCCAATGTATCCAGTAAAAAGAAAGATTGTGTATACAAATTCAATTTAAAGAATGTCAATTATACAATGTATAAAATTGATAATATATGATATGTCTATGTATAGTATTTCATTCATAAATATTTAATTTGATATTAAGAAAGTAAAAACAGGATTATATGAAAAAGAAGACAATAAAAAACAACATTTCAAAACATCCAACGCCAAAAGATGCAAAACCGTCAAAAAAAATATTATCTTTACTTTTCCAGAAAGACTTTCGTTTTAACTTTGCAGCCGGGCAAAAATTTAACAAAATATTTTCATCCGGAAATTAATTTCCATGTTTTGTAGTTTTAAAAAGATCTTTGGCAAATTCATTTCTCACATAATGATCGACGCATCTAATCTGACTCCTCCAGGAGATCATGTGAACATGTAAATGGCAGTTCTGATCTCACTCCTCCAGGAGATTATGTGAACATGTCAATGTTAGTTCTGATCTCACTCCTCCAGGAGATCATGTGAACATGTCAATGTAATTCTGATCTCACTCCTCCAGGAGATCATGTGAACATGTCAATGTTAATTCTGATCTCACTCCTCTAGGAGATCATGTGAACATGTCAATGTTTGTTCTGATCTCACTCCTCCAGGAGATCATGTGAATATGTCAATGTTAGATCTGATCTCACTCCTCCAGATGATCATGTGAACATGTCAATGTTAGTTCTGATCTCACTCCTCCAGGAGATCATGTGAACATGAAAATGTTAGTTCTGATTTCACTCCTCCAGGAGATCACGTGAACATATTAATGTTAATTCTGATCTCACTCCTCCAGGAAAAATGTGAACATGTAAATGTTAGTTCTGTTCTCACTCCTCCAGAAGATCATGTGAATATGTCAATGTTAATTCTGATCTCACTCCTCCAGGAGATTATGTGAACATGTAAATATTAGTTCTGATCTCACTCCTCCAGGAAATTATGTGAACATGTAAATGTTAGTTCTGATCGCACTCCTCCAGGGGATCATGTGAACATGTTAATGTTAGTTCTGTTCTCACTCCTCCAGGAGATTATGTGAACATGTCAATGTTAATTCTGATCTCACTCCACCGGTTGATCATGTGAACATTTAAATTTTAGTTCTGATCTCACTCCCCTGGTAGATTATGTTCCTTACGGATTTCATTTGATCATGTCCATGTTATTCTTGGATTTAATCCTAGTAGTACCTCAATAAAGGAATGGAATGTTTCCTTGTACTTTTAATATGTTGAAAATAATAAATGAAAGATAAAGTAAAACCCAGGCATTGGAGAAAAATTACTTAAATTGTTGGAATAAGAAACAAAGTAAGAATTTAAGAACACAACTATACAAAACAGTTATCAACCTATTTATTTTTTCAATGATAACAGCAGGTACATGTATATTGACGATGTCCCTACTATTGACAATTCCCAGTTTAATTGAAACTTAGTAAAGCTAATGGTGAATAAAAGGATATGGAGTAAATGTTAGTAAAGCTAACAATGATTCCAAATATTGCCCTTTTCTGGATCTAACTATCATCGCTGACTCTTGTAAAATAAAAACTTAAATTTACAATAAAAGGGGTAATTTTGATTTCAGCATTACTAATTTCCCCTTTCTCGACGGCGACGTTAATCTAGCCCCATCCTAAGAAGTTTATAGTTCTCAGTTGGGACGATTCGTGTGCGTTTGTTCTACTCTCGACGACTTTTAATGAAAGTAACCTTACTATCACTTCAAAACTTTTGAAACTGGGTTACAGATTTTATTAATTGTTAAATACATTTAAAAAGTTTCATAGAGGATTTAATATCAAAATATAATAGTATGATTAGCAAACAGCTTATTACTAGGGCATTTCTCGTCCTTCATTTAACGGAGAGGTTGTTTAAAAATGCCAGAAACTAATTAAAAATCCAGAAAGACTTGGACTTAACTTACATTCTTAAAGTAATAGGGGATATCGACAGGATGTTCTGCATGTGTCCTTTAAATTGGATTTGGGATCCAATGATCTGAGGGTTTTACACACATACTGGCCTCTCACTGATACTGTCGATATCTATATAAATGCATTGTGATTTTTTACGAAACCCAACTGGGATTTTCCTCCGTAGTCAGACAGTGTTTTACCATCCGATTAGGCTCCCTGAGCTAGCCGACAGTTTAGCGGCGTGCATTCCTGGACCCTTCCTTCAAAATTACATTTTGTCCCTTTTCCATTTCAAAATTGTATTCCTGGAGTTAGAATTCGACCTGTTTAGGGTTTTATAGTATGTTTATCATACTATAGGGAATCGGGACGAAGAAAGGGGAGGTTTGGGAATCCGTGAAACGGTTTAACGCTACCGCAAGATTTTGCTAGTGCCGGTACCAAGTCCGACTGTCTCCAGTTCCTATCGTCGTTTACGTTTGTCTTTTTCTCTTTTATTTGTTGTTTTTTCATGTGCAGTTCATTGGTACATTGTGTCATGTGACTTTGTTTTCGGTCATTGTATGTGTTTCATGTTATCTTTTTTTATTCAATTTTTAATATGCTTGTATTTCCTCATACATTTTACTTTACAAATTCTGACAGTTTTGTTTCTAAGTTTTCAAATGAATAAAGGAAATATTAAAGAAAAACTAGAAAAACCAATGAAGGAATATGGAGTTAATCAAATGAGACAAAGCCTCTACAAATACATGGTTAAAAACAAGCAATGGAACAACACTTATATTGTTGTTCATCATCTTGAAATCACCTTGAGGCCCTCAACAATAAGCTTTGCTCATATATCACAATAAGATCAAGACGGCCACTAGCAGAGGTTTGAGCGGAATGATTTGCGAAATATCGAACAACGCTAGATCTATGTCTTTTCGTGGTCATTGATGCAGGATTGACAAGAAACATAAAATAAACTGGCAAAGTGTTCTTACAATCACTGCCATCCGATTCCTGCTAAAAAGACCCAACAGAAGACAATCACAACATATAACAACCACTGAACAAGCATCGAGTCAATAGTAAAAACATACTTGGCGTAATAAATAACAAAATACCAAAGTTTCTGTTTATTTATTTTTCTGCATATGAACGTTACTTCGGTGCTGACCCGAAAGCCGATTGTATTTTGAACTTTACAATATCTAAATTTTTGCAAATTTTGTGGAAAAGTAAGGAGTATCTCTCTCATGCAAAGCTCTGTCCTTAGCTGATTTTGGCTTTACATTTAGATCATATTGGTTACTTGATCTCTGTCAGTTTTAAACATCTTTTGAGTTCATGGTCTTCCAAACGTTTAGATTTTATCTGCACTGATGAGACATAAGTTGTCGAAATGGCCATATACAGACATTAAATTTGCAGCAAGTTCGGTATTTACTTATTTGAAATAAATATGAAATGCCAAAATTAAAAGTATGATAGTGTAAAAAATTTGATAACAGTGTATCCATATGGAAAATTCTCTCGAGAACAATTGTATCATAACTGATATATATAGAGAGTATACATCCCTCGCGCGGATTATCTTTGTACGGATTCCACACTACAGGGGATTCAAACTCCAATATTATTCTAATTATCAACGGATATATATGGATTAATTTCACACGAGACAAAGTCTCTTCAAAAACAAGGCTTTTAATGTTGTTCTTCACCATGAAGTCACCATGAGGCCTTAAAAAATAGACTTAAAAATAAATCTTAATGCTGTTATTGTTGTAAAAATATTTGAGCTTTTCAGATTATTAAGAAAATATAAAAACGTCTATTTTCCAACGATTTAATTAGTATCGATATTTGATAATTACATCTTCAATAACAATGGCAAAATCCCTCAGCATGTAACACTCCTTAGCCCATCTTTCAAAATTACGTTGAGTCACCTTTTCCATTTCAAGATTGTGGTCATGGAGTCAGTAGTCTACCTTTTTGCGGTTTCATATGTATGTTTATTATACTATAGGGAAACGGGACAGCAAAAAGAGAGGTTTGGGTAACCAATAAACTGGTTTTACCCTACCGCTGGCTTTCCTAGTCCGGTACCAAGTCCGGCTGTCCCGAGTTCCTATCGTTTAAGTTTGTCTTTCGATTTTATTTTAATTGTGATTATATTCTTGTGTATTTTCTTGGTACATTGTGGCATGTTACTATGTTTTTCGGCATTTTTAGGTATTTCCTGTTATTTTTTTTATTCTTTTAATAGATAATTTTTTTACAAATTGGAAGGGATAACATTTTGGTATTATATGTAAAAAATAATTCTATAAGCGCATTCAAGAATAAAATGAGTGAGAGCCGAACTGTCAATTCAAACGAATAATCCAAGGCCAATGGCAACATCGGAAACAACAAAGAAACAGAGACACAACATGAGTACGCCAAATAGTCCAGTAATAACAAATGAAAGGGAACGAAGTTGATATAGTTTCGTATAATAGACGTACACTGTTAAATCAGCATTTTTGTAAAGTTAGTTACCATAACATTTTAAGTGTCAATTGGTCCCATAAAACGGATGAAATGCTCCGATAAAACACATTTTTGGTTCTCCCTCCTTTTTCATTTTAATTGGTGATAAACAATGGGAGGATATGGAGTAAATTCACTCGAGGCTAGGTTTCTGCAAACACATGGTTAAACAAAGCACTGTAACAACGCTTTAATTATTCTTTATCTTGAAGTCAGCATGATGCCTTCAACAAAGAGGTTTGCTCATACCTCACAATAAGTTAAAGACGGCCCCTACCACTGCTTTGAGCGGAATTCATTGCTAGATGACGATCGTCGACAAACATGCAATTAACTGGCAAAGTGTTCCTACAATCGCTGCCATCCGTTGCCGGAAAAAAAGACTTACAGAAGACAATCACATGTCTGTTTTACCAGTCTCAAAAATAAGTTTTTGCAAGATATAGAAAAAATAAAATGCTTAAGTTTTTATGGGACAGCAAACCTCTTAAAAATAAGGACAGGGATTGAGTTACATCTTTTTGGAGTTCATCTCGCTACCAAACGTTTCAACAACAAAAACGATTTTGATTTCAAAATTATCAATATCCCATGGACAGTAATATTCAAGCTTCTCCTGCATATGGAGTGTATGTTTCAAAGTCGATTCGTTACGCGAGATTTTGCACAAATTATACAGACTTTTTCATAATAAATAGTTATCTCCGTGACCGCCTTGTTGATCAGGGTTTCAAAAAATTCCATCGCATACGATCATAAAAAAATTTCTCCAAAATATATTAATCCCTTGTTTTCAAATTTAAAGTTTTGGTCAGAACTCTGATTCAAGAATCTATTTTTTTACTTAATACTGGGATAGTCATTTCTTTTACCTGTCTACGAACTTTCAAAAGCAATTGCCGTTGAGCTGCTACCGAACACTATCGCAATGGTAGGGGAGGTTTGGCGAGACATATAACCTGTTAAACGCGCCATTTCTCTTGAAATGCATGTACCAAGTCAGGACCAATGCGGTTGACAGTTTCTGTTTTAGTATCGTCTTGTATATTCCACTGTAATCTTTTTTATTTTGTCCTTGTCGATGTTTATGATACAGATTTGCCATATTGATATCTGTGTATAATAGATACAATTTATGTTTTTCAAACTTTCACCTTGGTCTTGTTCGAGGGTAAGACAAGTAACACGTACCATGGATTTTAATTTGTTTTGTTTGGGGGGTTAGAAAATAACATTTACCAATCATCAAACAAACTGATCTTTCACAACCACGATCTTTCACAACCACATATTACTTAATGCTAGGATGAACATTTCACTGTCTTACTACCTGTCACCCAGATGTCAAAGGTTTTGCGCACCATAAACCCTTTAACCTACAATTTCTTTTGAAATACAAGTACCAAGTCAGGACCACTGCGGTCGACAGTTACTCCAATGGTTTCTACCTGCTTTGGTTTTTTTTTTTTTTGTAACATTTGAATCTTCACAATTCTGTTCCGTAATTTCGTTATTGTCCCTAATTACAGAAATTATATAATATTCTACGAAAGGATATGGAGTAAATGAACATGAGACCATTACGATAAAATAAGGGCAGGGATTGTGTTACATCTTTTTGGACTTAATCTCGCTACCAAAAAAAACCGATTTTGATATCAAAATTATCAATATCCCATGGACAGTACTATTCCATTACGACCATAACGACCATAATGGCGGTTTAAATATCGTATTGAAAATCCATTGATTTGATCTGCCTTGAAGAGACATAAGTTGTCGAAATGTGCATATGCAGAAACTTGCTTCACAATGACTTCAGTATTTTGTCATTTAGCGATGATTCGGATACATTTATTTAAAAACGGTTGACTGAAGAAACCCAAAGTAAATTCATATGAGAATGTTATTTTTATTATTCTAATTTATACCATTTTTGATCAGCCTATTGTTCAATTTTCATATTTTTGATCATTTTTATCCGATTCATGATATTTATTGCTAAAACCTTCATGCTTGGTATCTTATCTTTGGACACTTCTTCATAAGTAAGTGATGAGTTCGTCTCGGGGTATAAAGCAATAATTCTATCAAGCGAATACACGATACAAGACGAAAATATATATCGTTGAAGAGACAAATAAATAACAGTTATAGTAGCATATATAAATCTAGAGAAGTTTCAGTGATAAAACTTGCTCTTCAATTAGGGAAATACTGAATTTATTTGGCGTTGTTATTTGAAAGTTCTATTGACAAATGTAACAAAATTGTTCTGTAAAACATTTCCTAATACATATTAAGACTGGAATAATAGTATCCATCATTTCATTCCGAATGACTACTTTCTGTGAGGCAATATATCTTTTGAATGAAAAGCAATATCTTTATATAAGTTGTACATTAACCCGTTATGTCTGTATATTTCTTCGGTTTACACAGAAATTTTATTCTGTTATAAATGTCTTCTGGCGTCTTCTTTGTGCGAATTGATACAGTGCTGAGTGGTGACCGCTACTTATTATTATTGCTGTCAATTTTATTGCTAAGGTTTATCTTATAACAGCTATTGTTCAATAATTTATTCGTTTGTAACAAAAAAAAAAAGACATTTCTCATCTAAAATAATACCGCAGATTTGTTCCTTACAATTTTAAATGCTGAAAATGGTGAAATCAAGCATTGAAACCAAACTGCCGTTACTAAGTCCGGCTGTCCCGAGTTCCTATCGTTGTTTACGTTTGTCTTTTGTCTTATTTGTATTTTTCCTGTGTAGTTACCTGGCAGATTATGGCATGTTATTATAATTTTCAGCCATTGCAGATGTTTCCTGTTGTCCCTTTTATTTCATTCATTGCGTGCTTTGTTGAAGGTGTTTTATATAGAATACATGTATTTATAAACCAACATAATGTCAAATCAAGATAGAAAAATCAAGAGTGTGGCATAGTTGAGTGTTTAGATCTTAACACTGACACCATTTTTGTTTCTATAGTGTCCCCTCACAAGGATGTATAAAAATGAAGACCTTGTTGTTGAAATAGGAAGTACGGAATGAAGGACTATCATAAATATGTCGAAACGTACAATTCAAGGAAATTGTCTTTTTGTTTAATTTCAGCTTCGTAGAAATGAAAAACAAATTAGTAAGTAGTACAGGAAACAATTAGAATACCAAGTGTACTGCTTGAAAATCATTTCACTATGCGAGACAATTGATTATACATAATTCCGGACATACGGGATATCGATTTTTTTTTGACTAGGTGAAACATTTGGAAATCAACGGTAATTGCATGGAAAAACCCCGAGTACGAATTCTTATTCTTTCAAAATTATTTTTTAAAAATTAATGTTATGAATTCTCCTCGTTATTTTTGGTCTTACCATATTTTTGTATAGACTTCTTTCATGAACATTTACTCCATATCCATTCTTTCTTTAGTACGTCTTATTAAAAAAAAATTCATATAGATAAATTTTCATACTTTCACACTTTGGCATTATTGTGATCTCATAAGTTTTAGCAGATTTTCAAGGCTTATCTCTCAGATTTTGCAGAACCTTTTGAAATTTGTTGAATCAGCCTAACCACCATTTGAAATTAATCTTAAAAAGTAAAAAGAAAATATATAATAAAACATTTTTCAGGTTCAATAGCCATTTCAAGGGGAAACGAATGAATTCGACAACATTTTTGTTGAATGTGGAGGCCGTGTTTTTCAACAGACAATAGGGATTCCTATGGGTACAAATTGTGCGCCACTTTTAGCT
>MJUU01027536.1:0-11429 GCA_002080025.1 Modiolus philippinarum
CAAATTGAACCAAACTTTACAGGAATGATGTATGGAAGGTCTTTTACTAAATTTGCCGAAATTTTTTCAATCTGTGGAAAAACATGGCCGCCAGTGCAGAACATAGTTTAACATGGGACCCTATGGGAAAAGCAAATATTTGCTATCTACTCTGAAGTTACTGAAGCAAATGGAACTAAACTTTACAGGAATGATGTATGGAAGGACCTTTACTTAGTTTGCCGAAATTTTTTCGATCCGTGAAAAAACATGGCCGCCAGCGCAGAACATAATGTAACATGGGACCCTATGGGAAAAGCAAATATTTGCTATCTCCTCTGAAGTAACTAAAGCAAATGGGACCAAACTTTACAGGAATGCTATATGGAAGGTGCTTTACTTATTTTGCCGAAATTTTTTCGATCCTTGAAAGAACATGGCCGCCAGCGCAGAACATAGTTTAACATGGGACCCTAAGGAAAAAGCAAATATTTGCTATCTCCTCTTAAGTTACTGTAGCAAATGGAACCAAACTTTACAGGAATGATATATGGAAGGTCCTTTACATAGTTTGCCGAAATTTTTTCGATCCATGAAAAAACATGGCCGCCAGTGCAGAACATAGTTTAACATGGGACCCTATGGGAAAAGCAATATTTGCTATCTCCTCTGAAGTTACTGATGCAAATTGAACCCAACTTTACAGGAATGATGTATGGAAGGTCCTTTACTTAGTTTGCCGAATTTTTTTTGATCCGTGAAAAAACATGGCCGCCAGCGCAGAACATAGTTTAACATGGGACCCTATGGGAAAAAGCATATATTTGCTATCTCCTCTGAAGCTACTGAACCAAATGGAACCAAACATTACAGGAATGATGTATGGAAGGTCCTTTACTTATTTTGCCGAATTTTTTTCGATCTGTGAAAAAACATGGCCGCCAGTGCAGAACATAGCTTAACATGGGACCCTATGGGAAAAGCAAATATTTGCTATCTCCTCTGAAGTAACTAAAGCAAATGGAACCAAACTTTACAGGAATGATATATGGAAAGTGCTATACTTATTTTGCCGTTTTTTTTATTTCTATCCTTGAAAGAACACGGCCGCCAGCGCAGAACATAGTTTAACATGGGACCCTATGGAAAAAGCAAATATTTGCTATCTCCTCTGAAGTTACTGTAGCAAATGGAACCAAACTTTACAGGAATGATGTATGGAAGGTCCTTTACTTAGTTTGNGATCCGTGAAAAAACATGGCCGCCAGCGCAGAACATAGTTTAACATGGGACCCTATGGGAAAAGCAAATATTTGCTATCTCCTCTGAAGTTACTGATGCAAATTGAACCAAACTTTACAGGAATGATGTATGGAAGGTCCTTTACTTAGTTTGTCAAAATTTTATCGATTCGTGAAAAAACATGGCCGCCAGCGCAGAACTTAGATTTAACATTGGACCCTATGGGAAAAGCAAATATTTGCTATCTCCTCTGAAGTTACTGAAGCAAATGGAACCAAACTTCATAGGAATGATGTATGGAAGGTCCTTTACTTATTTTGCCGAAATTATTTCGATCTGTGAAAAAACATGGCCCCCAGCGCAGAACATAGTTTAACATGGGACCCTATGGGAAAAGCAAATATTTGCTATCTCCTCTGAAGTTACTGAAGCAAATGGAACCAAACTTTACAGGAATGATGTATGGAAGGTCCTTTTCTTATTTTGGGCAAATTTTTTTGATCCGTGAAAAAACATGGCTGCCAGCGGAGAAAATAGTTTAACATGGGACCCTATGGGAAAAGCATATATTGACTATCTCCTCTGAAGCTACTGAAGCAAATTGAACCAAACTTAACAGGAATGATGTATGGAAGGTCCTTTTCTTAGTTTGCCGAAATTTTTTCGATTCTTGAAAAAACATGGCCGAGTTTAACATGTGACCCTATGGGAAAAGCATATATTTGCTATCTCCTCTGAAGCTACTGAAGCAAATTCAACCAATCTTTACAGTAAGGATGTATGAAAGGTCCTTGGATCTGACAAAAAAGATGGCCTTCAGTGCAGAACATAGTTTAACATTGGAGCCAGGAATGAGATAACCATCCTTATAGTCATCATCTCTGAAATGTATAGAAGGTCCTTTGCAAAAATTATTCATTTCAATCGGATCAGACAAAAAACATGGGTGCTAATGAAGAACATAGCTAAATCTTTGACCCCATTGGTAAGAAAGCATCTTTTTTAGTCATCTTTGGCATAGAAGCATTTTGCCAGGTGAGCGATACAGGCTCAGTCTCTGAGCCTCTAGTTTGCTTTGGAATTCATTTGCCGATATTCCCACAATTAAAAAAAAAGACAACAAGAAACATCAGAGTGACTGAATTTTTAATAACAATTGAAAACCCACCAGCAAACTCGACAAGAGCTCAAAGAAAGGCAAACGAAAAAGTTTCTGTTACAGCAAAACCTTTGATCGGCACTAGCAAAAGGAAGAGGTAGGGTTAAAAATCTTTTTTTTTTTTTGGTACACAAACCTCCCCTTTGTCTGTCATGTTTTCCTATAGTGCAATTAACCCCAGTACAAGACCACTTTCTGGAAATAGGCCTAACATAAGTTGAAATGATGTCTCAAGGAATGATTGTAGTTAAGCTTCCGGCAAGCCACGTGCGACAAGCGACTAGTTTTCATAACACTGTCTCAATATTTAAAAAAAAATCAGCTCAAAACTTTCCAAAGGGTTAAGTAAGGAATAACTAAATGCCGATGTTTATGCTAATTTATTTTAAGCATATGCGCATTTCGAATTATTATGTATTGTTTGATGAATCGAAATTATCAGATACATACAAGTATATGAGGAAAATATTCAGGTCATCGGATTTAAGAGGTAATTTTCAAGATTGACGTCAAAATTCATCGCCGATATTTCCGACTACATAAAGATTGTAGGCAACTATCGAGACGTGAAATTACGGGGGTACTAGCTGGTAGTTTGAAAAATAATTAAATTTATACTTAGATAAATTTTCCATTGAAAAAAGCATATAATCAACAATTTTACATATAACAAACAAAGTCTCTGATCTAATTGTAATCCAATAATTAGACAATACGTAAATTCCTGTAGAAGTCAGAGTCATTTACTTCCGTACGGGATCCGCACAATATTCGTGAGGCAATCTGAATCGCCTTTCTCAAGAGGTGTTCCTCATTTTATACCATAATGTGTAATACTGAATATGTCACCAAATGTTGGCATGCTGACAACAATTAGTCACACAAGAATGAAGCATATTTAAATCAAATGACGCCAAAACCTTAATTTTAATGATCGACAGGTGTAAATTTTAAAATATCAAAATTGAATTTAAGAAATTTATAAAATATTCAAAAAGACTGAAAAAATTGTCACCATGGCAACTCCTCCCTGCTCCGGTAAGACTCTGTCTCAGAGTCTCACGAACTTATGGCCACGTTATTTTTCCTCGTCTGTAAGCGCGACCAATTCTTTCCTCTATTTCAAACTCTAAATTCTAGTAAACACTTAATTATAATATATAGAATATATAAATTAAAAACAACTAGAACACAAACTTAAGTTTGCTGACAGGCTCGCTGTGTTTGTCTAGATTAACAAAGATAGAGAGTCTTGACCGAATATAAATCGTCAACCAGACATACGTAGCAATAATTATAGTGAGTGTAAAAAACAAAATTAAAGACTTAATTTTTTTTGAAACTTCTAATCTACTACTAATTGAATCAATAACATAACCATCTTTGCTGGAATCGCTCTTCCATCGACCGTGACGCTTCCAACATCTTTCTTTCACATCTGAATTTGCAGCCATTGTAGCGCCACCAATCCTCAAAGAGTGTAAACCTAGATTCAAATCTTGGGAAATCAATTTCTCTCTAGCTGTTGTATAACTTATAGGTTGATTTACTCTAACTAAAGCACAAACTCTTTTCGATCTATACAATGGACGAAATAAATACATATCGGATTTCAAATCCAACTGTGCTAATTCAGCGTATTTCAAAAACATACTGTAAGGACAAGCTGGAGGCACTCCCTTACTGATTAAAACCTGATCCCCGAACCTACATTGGTCGGTTTTACTCTTTCTTATTTTAACTAATAAATAATTATCATGAACTGAAATATCATTACATCTCAAACTGCTTAACTCATTGAAACGTAAAAAAGCACTGAAACAAAGTAAAATCATAGTGAGATCTCTCACAACAAGCAAGTCTGATGAATCTTTAATCATAGAATAAAGATTAATTAAAATGTCACTAGTAACAGGATCTTTTTTATTAACTGGAGGTTTTACTGTCCTTTTAGCGGAGTCTACCAAATTATGTACAAAAGCATTGTTAGTTGGGTCAGTATGACCGCACATCTCTTGTGCCCATTTAATCGAATAAACTGCTGACGTAATTGTGCTGTAGGTTGCACCGGAGTCTAACAAATGCACTTAATAAAGAAACATGTATGGGAAGTGCAGGTAGAGAAACAAAGTTATGTTCATGTAAAAACCTCTCCCACTTCTGAAATCCGTAGAAATATTTCCTTACTGTATTGTCGCTTCTAGCATCCAGTAAACCTGAACACATACTTCCGATTAAACTGAACAGTTTATGGTTAGCATCAATACCACTATTTACTACTGCATCACGTACGAAGGACTCATGTCTTATTCCTGTACAAAATAAAAATAAACAATCTTATCCTAAATGCAATCATCTTAAATTTCAGAGGTCTTTTTGCAAATACACCGTTATTTCCCCTACCCTTTTACTGTGATATTTTCGTGTGTTAATACACGTACTTCCTTGAGGTAAGATGCCTTACTTTTCATGGTATTTTGTAGCAAGGCGTAAGGTTCTGAAACCCATAAAGGTACAACCAATGAGCCCTGAGCACTATCATCGCACATCTTTTTTTATAACTTTACACATCAAATTTGGCGGTGGATCTATCCAGCTACATTCACGAGACCAGTTTTGTGTGAACGCATCTACTCCTTCAGTACCGGTACACCAAATTTTTTTTATTGTAATCTGTAGCAAATCTATCAATACTGTGTTTACCCCAGATGCTATCTAAGATTTCAAACACTTCGACATTTATACCCCAGTCATCACAGTCAGAACAACGACTTAGCGAATCTGCCTTTTTATCTAATTCTCTTGGAATCCATTGTGGGATAATTTTTATGTTATTTTCTATACAAACATCATGCATATCAATAGCTATCGCATGTAACTCTTGTTTCCTGCTACCGTTTTTTACAATGCTAGTCACGTTTTTGTTGTCAGTTTTCAAAATAACTGTACTTTTTTTAATAAGTGTATTGAACCTTGTATTGTTTTGTGTGATGCTTCTAGCTCATGCCAGGTGGAGTTAAAGGATTTTTCTGAATCGGACCAACTTCCAATTACAGTATTAACGCTATTTACTGGTGTAACAAGACTACAGTCAGTCTGTTCTAACCCAACGTCATCATATGTCTGAGCACATAAGCTCTCTGTGGCTGGGATAACATACCCACCAAAAGCTATCGCTGAAGCGTCGGGATATGTTACAAAATCAGACAAATCTGACTCATGCAGATCATTACCATTCAAATTCATACTTTGGACATTATTTTTCCAATACTAAAGTTCATCTAAGGCAGGCGTTGTCAAAGCCACCGATGAATTCCAACTTGCTTTCAATGCAATACAATTATACAATTCTCTAGTTTTCAACCTCACAGAATTACTGAAAACAGCCTGCATTGAAATTATCTGACCAACGATTCAAGCAACAAATTTTGCTGTGAATAAAACACTACCTTTCCGTGCATTAGATAATGCTTTATCTAAAATATTTACAACCTTTCTATTCTTTAATTTGAAACTCTAATTTTACCTTGCTCCATGTCCCAGGCAAGTCCAATCCAAACCATGCTTTGCCGAGGCAACCAGATACATTTTTTCTCGGCTATCAGAAAACCGAATTCTTACAGACTTCCTTGAATAAAGGAACTGACCTTTACAGAAGAATCGAAATCATTGCCTCCCCCTAAACCATCATCTAAATACATAATAATTTTGATTCCTAAATCCCTCCAATATTTCACCACTTCTCTAAGAACCTTGGTGAAAATGTACCCAGCACTTGCAATACCAAAGGGTAAAACATTGAACACAAAATACTTCACCTTGCCTTCAAAAGTCCAGCTGAATCCTAAATACTGTTTGTGTTCCTCTAAAATTTCGATATGATGATATGCACTTTTGAGATCAAATTTAAACATAAAATCTCCCTTTTCAAACAACTGACGTGCCACTGTACCGTCTTCAAACTTAAACTTGAATCTATGTATGGAAAGATTTATGTGCCTGTAATCTAGCACTAACCTAGGCTTACCTGCTGTAAGCCACTGACAATAGGAGTTTTACTTACTTCAGAAATGCACCCCTTCCCAATAGTTTTGTAATTTCGCTACTATATACAAAATCTACATTGTCTTTTGAAGATTTATTATTTTTCAAAAATGCCGAACTAGGCAAAATTCTAAAGGGGATTCCATATCCATTTTGAATAACGCTCAAAATGTAACCACTAGCACCTACCTCTTTCCATTTGTGTATTGCCTTCTTTAGTTTACCTACTGGGGATTCAACTGTTACCTGTGTATCGCTCACATTGCCTAGGTCACATTCTTCGTCACGCACGGACGAACATTTACTACTTATTGAAATTCGTATATAGTTAAGTACTCTCGACCAATCAGATAACAGGATTTCAGCTGTCTTATTTGTGAGGAACATAAGAAATCATGTTCTTACTAAAGGATTATCTAACGCTCGTACTTATTCACGACGAAGGGGATTATCATGTTCTTACATAAACATTGACTACTGTTGTCAGTTTCAAGATTGTTTACTTTCTCTTGAGGTGTTATCAAATAATAAGCTTTACAATTTAACTAATCAATAAAATCAGAGCTATTAAATACAGAAAAAAAACTACTTATCTTAGTACTACGTTTCTTCTTTGGACATTTAAACTGCCAATACCCTGGTTTAAAGCAATTGTAACAAACAACTGGCTTCTGAGACCGTTTCACTGAAGATCCACCGTTTCCAGTTGCTGGCGATATTCTTGTGTAGGGTATCTGACGCTTCCTTTTAGTTTTTTCCACCTTGACTTTGTCTCTCTGCGCGATTCTGTGCCCTTAATATTTTTTTTATCATCCTCGGAGTCGTCTGCTAAGGAATTTGCGGTGTACTCTTGTACTACCTTCCAGCCTAACTCACTCGAATCGGCCATCTTAACAAGTTTTTGTCGATAACTTAAAAGTTCAATACCTTCAGCAATTTTTTGCTTGGCATTCGGAACATCAATATTCGCCGGATCCAAGTTTGCTTCTGCTTCCTTCAGAGACTCTGTAATTTTCTGATTAAATTTGAACTGATCTTTGCAACTCTTGCGTTGAAACTTGTACGAATCTGTAGACAAAATGTCGTTTTGAAGTCGACGCAGGTGTGCTTCTGACCTTTCTTTACTCAGATTATCAAAAGTCTGGAATCTAACTGATCTGAGTTAACAAATTATTCTGTGATTTCCTCATCTCGTCGCTCACTAGCCTTTTTACATTGTGTTCTAAGTCACTCGGGTCCATCATGTTGAAATACACTTGTCATAAGTTGTCGAAATGCGCATATGCAGAAAATAAATTCACAGTAACTTCGGTATTAGTTATTTGTCGGCGCTCACGAAAAATTTGATGTTAACAGCTCGGGTGCGGGCCTAGAATTGACTTAACTAATACACTGCCTAATCACCCTTGCAATTTGGCGCAAAACACCTAAATTCATACGCCTGACCAGTCGTTTAACAAAAAGTAAGCCGACACTCCTAAATTCATACGCCTGACCAATCGTTTAACAAAACGTGAGCCGAAACTCCTAACTTTATACGCCTGACCAATCGTTTCACAAAACGCAAAGACAATAAATTCCCGTTTCACTACGTGCCACGGGAATTATTTATTATCCTTGGATTTCTGTTTCTTCGTCCTCTATGATAGTTGCAATTCCTTCTGAAATGTTGAATCCACACAGATCACGCACTTTGAAGACTGTTAAATGATCTGCATTTGTAAAGCATCTAAGTGTCGCAACCTATCTTGTTCTGCGCACGTGGTTCTGCGCTTAATTTTTGCTGCCTTAGTTCCTGAATTTAAATTTTGTAATTAACAATTTCAATATGCAAATTTTATTCACTGTTTCAACTTCATTATATTCTTCAACACTTTCTTCCTTAGACTTTCTTCATTCCTCAAAGCAATTGTCGTTTTGTATTGCAGATATTTAATTTTTCTTTTAATTTCACATTCTCTTCTTTCAAAATATCAGTTTGTTCATTCGTTTCCGCCAACCATCTCTGAAAATCGTCTATGCCACTGCAAATTATGTTCTCATATTTTGTCCCATAGTTTCGGAATTTCGATTCGTCCAATTATGAAACGGTAAACTTTAACATGTTTTCATTTAATTGACAGAAAAGTAAGTGAGAACTGAACCGTCAATCCAAATGCGAACAATCCAAGGACAATGGCAACATCAGAAACAAAAAAGGAGGGGTGAACAGATACAACATGGGTACGGCAAAGAAAAGAAAAATGAAGACACACACACACAAAGATGAACAACACGGACCCAATACAAAACCATGGGTGAGATCAGGTGCACCGGTAGAGTTAGCATCTCCTGCTTCTTATAAGACACCCGCCGTGTTGACTCAAATGCATTTTTCCTCTTGCTAAGCTCTTTTCTAATTTTTGTTTTTTACTGGAAGATTTACACTGTTCTGAATATGTCCAAAAAGTCCACATCGAAAGCATTTTACGGATATTTGTTTTCGTTTTCTGTTTTCAAAAATATTACTTTGATCCACTTACTTGATACGCGTGAAACTCTGTACATCTGGCGAACACCGCCAACTTCACCTCGGAGGTCCGAAATACATGTTTTCTCCATTTGATCTTGGGAATCCAAATTCCATGTTTGCCGTTATGCAACGCCGTTATGCAACGCAAATAGCCATGAATGTAACAGCTAAGCACCAATTATCGCGACGTGAAATTACGGGGGAACTCCTAGCTGGTAGTTTGAAAAATAATTAAGTTCATAATTAGTTAAATTTTCCATTGAAAATCAACAATTTTACATATAACAAACAAAGTCTCTGTGTCAGTTTACGTGCATACGGGATCCGCACAGTATTCGTTCGAAAATCTGAATCGTCTTTCTCAAGAAGTGTTTCTCATTTTATACCATAATCTGAGTAATACTGAATATATCACCAAATGTTGGCATGCTGACAACAATTACTCGCACAAGAATGATGAAAATTAAATCGAATGGCGCCAGGACATTAATTTTGATAATCGACAGGTGTAAACAAGAATGTTAATCTTACAACTTAAATTTTAAAATACCATAATTGAGTTTAAGAAATTTATAAAATTTTCAAAAAGACTGCAGAAATTGTCCCCATGACATGACGTGCACATTTTCTTGCACACTTCACATTATTTCCGTGAAATGGTTTTTCATCCCTTTTTAACTTTAATTTTACTTTATGATAGAACAAAAGTCAAGGAATGCTTAGATTGTGAATAAATGATGTTAACTTTTCTTCAAAATGGGAATTATCAAAAGTAAGAATATCGTCAAGATTCCTGAGATTATAATTGAAAACTAAAATAAGCTTATGACTGTTTTTAATGATTTGAGTATATGGTCTTCCAAACATTTAGATTTTATCTGCACTGAAGAGACATAAGTTGTCGAAATGCGCATATGCAGAAAGTAAATTCACAGTANTTTGTTACCACTGGGTCGATGCCACTGCTGGTGGACTGTTAGTCCCCGAGGGTATTCACAAGCCCAGTAGTCAGTACTTCGGTGCTGACCCGAAAGCCGATTATTTTTGGAACCTTACAATATCTAAATTTTTGTAAATTATGTTGAAAACTAAGGAGTATCTCCCTCATACATAGCTCTGTCCTTAGCTAATTTTGGCTTACATTTAGATCATATTTGATTATTTGTTCTCTGTCAGTTTTTAAATATCTTTGAGTATATGGTCTTCCAAACATTAAGACTTTATCTGCACTGAAGAGACATAAGTTGTCGAAATGCGCATATGCAGAAAGTAAATTCACAGTAACCTCGGTATTTAGTTATTTATCTTTATTAATGAGAAAAAGTTACTGCATGGCCAGACTAAGATATTTATGACAATGAATATATTAAGAATCAAATGCCATGGGAAGTGCGAGACAAGAGAATCTCAGACACACAAGATTCTCGGACGAAGCTTACTGGGTCAGAGATTATTGAAATCATACCCGAGGGTGTCTGTGATTATCTTTTCCCACACTTTCTTACTGCATTCTCTTAAAAATAAACCAAATTTCACACATAAATATCGCCCCCATTCGTTTTTCTACACATTCAAGGAGTTACGTAACTTTTTGTGACATAATTTATACTCCTGAAATTCGATCAGCAACATAGATTTCAAGATGAGAAGCAATAAAATTAATTAACATTTAACATGTTAACTAATATCAAGATGACCACGCAATAAAACAGCAATCAACCTATCAAATTGGTTTCCGTAACCAACCAATTCACATAATAAACCAGACATAAAAACCCTCACTTTAAGTGACATAAGTTGTAAATGTCCTAATACAATTACATCTTTAGTAACTGGAGTAATAATACTGATCAAAATTAAAAGTGAATAATACTGATCAATTTAAAACAAAAAATATTTATTTACAAAATATTGGCCTTACGGGCAAATTGCGGATGTTGCATGATGACATGAAATCCGAGCTGAGACCAGCAAGGAGTCTCTGTGTGACCCCTGACTTGACAAAAGTTCATGTGTTCGAGAATGAACTAGCCTCAAATCATGATATCAGATACAGCATCACATATTGAAAACCAGTATCCTCCGATATCACATTCTGATATATACCGTTCTGAGCTAAAAACACACTTAACAGTTAAAACGTGCATTTATCTACGTGACCAGAGTGCATGGGTCAGCATAGTTGACTCAGAGGTAAAGCTGAAGGCATAATTTGTGGGAGTAATGTATATATAATGCCCAAACGTAATGAATAACATCCGCAAATGCCCATGTTATGAATGAAGTGTCCCCAAATTATGGTAGGATAGGGTAAGGGGAAAGATCCCGGGATGTGACTACATAAAAATAGGATGTCTGTCAATCGAACGAAGCTGACCATTGTAAGTTAAAGTTCATGTAAAATATCCCTAATATAAGAGGGAAGATCAGCTTTAAATTGGATATCATTTTGAAAATATTACATACCAATAATACCGTGTGTAATTACGAAGT
>MJUU01027536.1:12555-24563 GCA_002080025.1 Modiolus philippinarum
CAAAACACAATATTCTTAATCATATTTGCCGGTAAACAGCACGTATATTTTTGTCTTGCCTTAGTGAAAAACAATGAAATCTCACAACTCTAAAAAATAGTGTCTCATAAAGAGAGAAATTATAACGTTAGACTCTATAGTACTTTTATGAAAGTTTGTGTACACAAAAATCCATAAAAGAAAGATACATAGCTATATTTTCATTTTGTTCAACTACTTAACTGTCTTAGTCTGGAGATAAAGACAGGCATCAAGCATACTTCGAAACTATTCAAGCCCCAACAGTCATAAATCACATGCGGATACTTAAAAATTCGAAAGATTTATTGGAAAATCTTAAATCCCGTTCATTTTCTGATTTTTGAACACAACGTTTTCTCATAATAAACTAAAATCACGAATCAAATGTATCATTAAAAAAATGTTGTATTAGGTAATAAATCCACTTCATTCAAAATCCAATTGAAAAGGAAAAATTTGTTACAATGAAAAACAGGTGTGCATTATGCTTGATTTTCTTATTGATAATTTATTTGTCACAACTGAAGGCGCACTGAAATTATCAACAGCAAGTTGGTTTACCAGTGAGCACGAATTGTGCTCCTCAAATGGCAGATTTGGTCTTATAAAAGATAGCAAAATAAAAGATGTTTATGGTGGCCCGATGCGGCCATTTCGCGTTTTCGCGTTTTAGTGTTTTCTACTTTCACTTTCGGATGAGCGAAAACGCGAAATCGAGGAGGCGAAAACGCGAAAGCGAAAACGCGAAATCGAGAAGGCGAAAACGAGAAAGCGAAATTACGAAAACGCGAAATGAATTTCACTTCATGTTTTCGCGTTTTTGCCTGCGATTTCGCGTTTTCGCGATTTAGCCTCGGAAGTAAAGATCTAAAGCATGCGTCATTTGAAACAATAATGTGGCCATCTCAAACTTCAATTGAAAAACAGTATGTGTTATGTTGTGACCAAATTCAATAAACTCATCAACTGTATTAATTTTTGAGTGGAATTTATTCGGATGTAATTACTACTCAGACCAACTTTTGTATTTTGTATACGTTGTATACGAAATCGCAAAGACGAAAACGCGAAAGCGAAAACGCGAAAACTTGAAGTGAAATTCATTTCCCGTTTTCGTGATTTCGCTTTCGCGTTTTCGCCTTCTCGATTTCGCGTTTTCGCGTTTTTTGCTCTGTGGAAAGTGAAAGTAGAAAACACGAAAACGCGAAAACGCGAAATGGCCGCATCGGGCCACCATAAGAAACGCCTGGAACTTTCACATCCTTGAAATATGTATAATTCACCACTGTTTAGGAGAACTGTGGTAATTACTATTGTACACAGTTTATAACATGTTAAATGTAAATTTTCCTTTCAAAGTTTGGCATCGGGCTACCATAGATGTTAGACCCTTCAATCTCACTTTTAGATACATTGATTTTGTTCTTTTCATTGATAAAGCATCTATTGCTTAACGGATCACATCGATATCTTCTCTAGAACTAGAGATAAAGGAAACAACAGAAACGACTAAATCTACATCTCGAAAATGGTCATCTCAGTACTAAAATTTTCCAACAAAAGGGACGATTTTGTACAGACTTTGTCACATGTGCATTTACTCCAAATCCCTTCATTGATTATGTAGTTATCTACATGAACGCCTTATAAATCAATGCTCGGACAAAGTCCGTCTCATATGATCATTAAGAGTTCTTCATTAGAGAAATAATAGGTTTTGTCTACGGGTTAGAAAATGACATTAACCAATCAACTATAAAACATATCTTTCAAAACAATAAATGCCTCACTGATTGCGTGACGGGTGCTATATGCAGGACAGGACAAGCTAACCCTTCCGGAGCACCTGATGTCACTCTCAGCTTCATGGGAGTTCACACTGCGAGTGCCCTGGTTTTGAATGTAGTGTTGTTTTTTTTTTTATTTCTGTGCTTTGTATCTGTCTAACGTCATTGTTTTCTATGTTCTCGATTTTGCCATGTCTATGGCACGCGATACTAACAAAAATGCGCTATACCTAGTATTTCGAACGAATCGCCATTAGATAAAACAAATGAATGGGAGAATGGGAGAAATGACAGAGGGTGGGAGATAAGAAACAGGGGCGGGAGAAAGGAGAAAAGAAAAAGAAAGGGAAATATAAGGAAGAAAGGAGAAGGGAAAACGGAACCAAGGTTGCGCCTTTCGACAATATATTTGTCCAGTTTGGACAACTTGTTTTTCAACAGACTATCGGAATTCCTGTGTGCACAAACTGTTCACCTCTCCTACCCGTTCTGTTTCTCCACTCTGATGAGGGCTTCTTCAAAATAAAGATAAAAAACTAGCCCTATCCTTCAATTTTAGTTTCCGCTATATAGATATTTTGTCACTAAACAATCCTCGCTTTGGTGATTTTCTTTATGATCCAGCCAATAGGGCTCGAAATTAAGGATACTACAGACACTTCAACATCGGCCTTATTCCTTGACCTTAATCTCGAAATTGAAAACAGAGGTAGACTTCAAACTAAGCTGTACGACAAACGCGATTACTTTTCCAATGGTCAACTTTTCTTTGTAGCAACATCCCAGCAGCCCCGGCATACGGAGTTTACATCTCCCAGCTCATTCGCTTTTCAAGTGGTTGATACAGTGATTTCCTTGATAGAGCCCTGTTACTCACAAGTAGGCTTCTTAAACCAATGTTTTTTTACCAAAACTTGAAGTCATCCCTCCAGAAATGTTACGGTCGACACCACCATCTTCTAGACCACTATCGTATATCTTCCCCAGATGACAACAGATCTTTCCCTTTAAAGCGTAATTGTTGTTTCCTCTACCGGATTTGACCTTACTAACGGATTTGACATGTTCAACAAGGTGGGTGTCTTATTAGAAGTAAGAGATGCTCACTCTACCGGCACACTTGATCTCACCCATGGTTTTTTATTGGGTTTGTGTTGTTCATTTTGATATCGTTCCTATCGTTGTTTCCTGTTGTTGTTATCCATTTTTTACATTGTGTGTGTGTCTTTATTTTTCTTTTCTGTGTCGTGCTCGTGTTGTGTCTCTGTTTATTTGTTGTTCCGATGTTGCCATTGTCCTTGGATTATTCGTTTTGGATTGACGTTCGGTTCTCACTTACTAAAGTAATTATTATGGAAAACTTCAATGAGTATGGTATTTTTATTTCAATATTTGAGGAAGTAATATCATTTTGGCAAATGAGAAGCAGTACTTTGACAGAAAGAACGTGTATTTTTAGTAAAAAAAAAATTCGACGACATGCATTTATCGTGATTGAAAGGAGGTGCACAAAAATCTATACGGTGTATCAAAATATGCAATATGAACGATGAAATTGTATTCAATGTGCTAGGGAATGCATCCATCCTCAACTCAAATAAGCATTGATAAATATGAAAATAAAACGTTTTATTTTCCTACCTTCAGTCAGACTGAAGAGTAAGTTTTCATTCGGTTACTGTTCATCCGTTCTGGAAAAGGTATTAATTTCTGTTCTCCTAGGTACTTTTATGCGTAAACGATAGACCCCGCGTGTTAGTGGTCTTTAGTCCTTTCTTTTTCCCGTTTACAGCCGCTCAGTGACGATTGCTGTTTGGTTGCTATGTAACATAAAATTTTGTCTTCCATGAAATAATGTCCAAAGGACAAAATTTCATATGAAATAATGTCTATGAACACAATTCCGTTATGAAATTTTGTCCAGGATACAATATCATTATGAAATAATGTCCACAGTCATGAAAAAATGTCCATCACTCATTAACTCTTTTTCACAATAAAATTTAGCCATTGACAAACTTTTATAATGAAATAATGTCCATGAAACTTTCCCAGAATTTCCAAACCAAATAACTTCTGAAAAATCTAAGCAAAAAATCTAATGATTACAATTATTTGGAAGCATGCTTGATACTGGAATCATTACACATATCACACACAACTTTTTATTAACATGAATTTAGTTTAATAAAGGAATCATAGAAGGTGTCTTTTCAGTATATATGAGGCTGTCGCTGTACCCATTTTTATGTCCACTCTACCAAAAGGTAGGGGGCATATTGATTTGATACCCTTCCCTTCATCCTTCGGTACGTTTGTCTGCCCATATGACTCTACAAGTGTCAACATACAAATAAATGTTTGTACTTATACAAGTTTTTGTTATTAGCACACGATATATCAATTTTTGAGCTTGCAATATTGGCCTGATTTAACTGGTATTTTGCATATTAGCAAGTTGCACTTAGGCTACTTTAAGAATGACCTCCACGAATGACCTCCACAACTTTTGCACAAAGTTATATTCCCTGGGAGTGAAAAAGTATGAGTAACGTTCAATCATTTTATATTTAGTTTATAAAAGAACCAACGAATAACCAACAGCATCAAAGAATAAATATTAACATACCAAAATAACCAAGAAATGAATTTTAAGTGCAACGGAAAAAAAACACGTAAAATGAAATTGTCATATAAATGAATAACATTCCTTAATATGAATATGCACATCATCACTTTTTTGAACGTCCTCATTATAAATATCTTCGGACTAAATTAATCGACCAATTAAACTAGCTCCCTATCGACCTAAATAAACATAATTTAACAATTTTAATTTGCGAAGATTTTAAAATTTCGAATCACCGAAATTCACTTACATTCAAGCATATCTTTTCATTTACTAAAAGGTCTTAAAGTTTTATAACAGCATTTCTTTTTTAATGATCTCCGTATTTCATACTCTCACACAAGATATTATCCATAGTACATTGTAGATACCGGTTTGTATGCACTTAAATTTATGTCTGTTCATGTCTTTTGTGGGGTATTCTTTGTAGTATTATTGCATATTCTGAGTGGATATTCTAAACGAATCTGTTAAATTGGCTCTGGATTCCAGTGACCTGAGGATTATACTTGCCTCTCACTGATACTGCCGATGTCTACTGAAATACATGATGACTCTTTACCAAGCCCTTCGGGAAGTTTTGAGTTTGAATTGTCTTTCGCAGAGCGACAGTGTTTTACTAGCAGACTAAACTCCTTGTGCTAACCGTCAGTTTAGCGGCGAGCAATTACGTTTTCTCACATTCCTTTCAAGATAGTGGTAATAGAGTTAGTAGTCTACCTGTATTGGGTTTATTCGTATGTTTATTATACTGTAGGGAAACGGAATAGAGAAAGGAGAGGTTTGGGTACCCATAAACTGGTTTAATCCTACCGCTAGCTTTTGCTAGTGCCGGTACCAAGTCCTTCTATCCCGAGCTCCTATAGCTATGTATGTTATTTTGTATTTTTTTGTACTGCAGTTCTCTTGTGGGTTGTGGCCTGTGATTGTAATTTTCGGCCATTGTAGGTGTTTACTGTTACTGTGAAAGTACAAGTTCCCAACGGAATGCATTTTCCCCTAGGGTTGTAATGCACAGAACCCGAAACCACGAATTCAAGTACCCATGAAACAATGCTTTTTATGAAAACCACGAAAATTGGTGTCCACGAATAAAAGTACTTCCACAGTATCTTGTTTTATAATTTTTGGTTGTATGGACGATAATATAATAATGTGTGTCATGCAAACCTAGCTCAATGGTTACATAACCTTACTTTCATTTATTTCTATATGCTTAACTCCAGAAATCTCATAATGAATGCAAAAATGTGCATAGTATTTAATAATAAACAAGAAATAAATAATTTGTAGAAGTTATGTGTCTATTATAGGATATATTAAAAAGAAACTCCCCTTTACAGCAAAACTCTCTCCATTATGTTTATGGCTCTTTTGAAACTAATCTCCCACAACAGAAAGTTTAATAATGGCACGATGTGTAATTGCGTCTTATTAAATGTCAGAAATAACACTTTAATATGATGTTTTCAATAATCAAAACATTATATGACGAAAATCGCGGATTACTTCAAAATAAAAAGGATATAAATTCGCATCTATTTATCATGTTTTAACACTGACATAGAACAAGACAGAAGAGTGAGAATGTTCACATGTTGGCTATATACAATTATATTGCAAATGAATGTAAGTTTGTTTCATTTAAAAATGAATTTTGAATTATCATTAAATAATAATTGGTCATAGATATTATTATTCAAATTAGCGCGAATATATAAGTACCAAAATTATGAATAGAAGTTTCACGCAAATATGTAAGCGAAAAAAAAAACATTTGTTTGTTAAGTATTAATCTAACTTGCATATAGGAACGTCGACTTGCTAAAAGTTGAAATTAGGACTTTGGCAATTCTCATAAGTTTGACTTTAAATAAGCCGTCCATAATAAAATTGAAAATAAATTCAGCATCCACAAATTATGATATTATTAAGTGTGCTAGTTATTTACTTGCTTGCGATTTTCGTAACTACGCTATTTCGAGAAATTTACTCAGTCTTGTAATTTTGAAATCTGATATATATCTGAATGCAGCCGTAAAGTCCGCCTTAAGTTAAAAGTTTTCCAAAACCTTTCGTGATATCTTTAAAGCTTTTGAAATTTGATCTTACTTGAAATCACAATGTTTTTTTAATTACTGTATGAATTATAATATAAAGTATTGAAAATAGATTGACTGCTCAACTAAAGAATTAAATATGAACAAGTAAATAAGATTTATTAAGAAATCTGTGGTAATGGCAACATTAAATTCGCCAAAATATTAACATTACCACGACGATAAGAAAAATACTCATTCAAATTATTTTTATTCTAATATTTTTAACAACAAACTCCATAGATTTTTGCAGAAAAATCAACATGTCTTTTCTAGATATGTAAACAGGAAAAGAAAAAAAATCCGGCAAAAACATAACAATAACGTTTTGTATTTCTAATTTTGTATTGTGTATTAAATTATGTGTATTTAATTAGGCTTAGAACCCACTTATTAAGCATGGCATAACTACAGCATTTAAACGTCAGGTATGAAAAACACAAATTTAAAAAAAATCTTAATTTCTATATCTGGATAATAAAATGTTCAGTCCGAAAATTCTCAATGAAATCAATTTGAAAAAAGTACTCAGCTTTTGTAATCAAAGAAATGGTTTCAATGAAACGGTCCTTTATTTCTATCAAATTAATATAAAATATGTTGAACAATTTGTAAACGATGATTTGACAGGACTAAAGTGTATAGATGCACATTGTTCCAAACATTTGGCTATTCTAGCAATGACTTTTATTATATGTTATCAAATGTTTATAAAGATCTAGAGATAAAAATAAATACCAAATAGCTCTTCTGGATTTGAACAAGATGCTAGTTTAGTTATAATGATTTACTTGAAAATTTTTTATCAATCGTATTAATACACATTTTATATCATTTTATGTCTTTTAAGGATGTATTTTCCGAGAGATCAAAATTTTCCTGCATCAAGTTTTTTCCCGAAACCCATTTTTCTAAAATGCAAAGACTGAAAAAAAAAACATTTTTGAGGAGAAAACTATATGTCCGTATGCATTTTTCGTGTTTTCGTCATTTTTGGCCCATTTTGGAGCCATTTGTGCAAATTGAAAGTTTGATAGTGCAAATTTATATAGGCATATTACAGCAAAATGTAGATGCATTTTTATATTTGTGGATTTAATTTTTATATAATTGTTGCATAAAGTCTGTAGATGCGCAATAAGCTTTCGAAATTTTATATGGTCTGGAGAAAAAAACAAGAGTCATAAAGGTGTCAAGTTTGTCTTCAATGTGACTGGAATTCCGCCCACATTTTCAGATTTAGGATTTTAATTCTTGTACAATCGATGATTGTAGCCTGTAGATGGGTAATAAGCTTGACCCATCTTTCAAAATTACGTTCTTTCCCCTTTTCCTTTTTAAAATTGTGGTCGTGGGGATTGCTAGTGTTGGTACCAAGTCCGGATATTGTGGTTTTTTTTCTTATGCTGTTCCTTGGTACATTGTGGCATGTGAAATGTTTTTCGGTCATTGTAGGTGTTTTCTGTTACCTTTTTATTCTATTTTTGGAATTGAGATTCTGTTTGTAACTTTGGTAAATTTCCTGAAAGTGTCAAAGACAAATTAATTTTGAAATGTTGGCATAAAATAATGTATTTTAGTCAATCTTTTGGTTGCAAACATAATTTTAAACACACAAATAAAAAAAAATATGGTTTAAATTTTGGTTAATTTAATGATACTTTAAAGACCAACCATTCTTGGCAATACTACCTACGCCTTTCAATAAAATAATTGTAACTAGAGGCTCACAGACTAAGCCTGTATCGCTCACCTGACAAAAATGCTTCTATGCCATACATGATTAAAAATGATGTTTTCTTACCAATGGGGTCAAATGTTTAGCTATGTTCTTCATTGGCACCCGTGTTTTTGTCTGATCCTATTGCAATGAATAATTTTTGCAAAGGACCTACACATTAAGTTAAATTTGCTTGATTAATTTCAGAGATGATTATAAGGATTGTTGTCTCATTCCTTGCTCCAATGTTAAACTATGTCCTGCACTGGAGGCCATGTTTTCTGTCAGATCGAAATGAAATGAGCAATTTTTGTAAAGAACCTTCCTTACATCCTTACTGTAAAGATTGGTTGAATTTGCTTCAGTGGTATCAGAGGAGAAAATAAAAATGTGATTTTCCCTAAGGGTCCAATGTTAAACTACGTTCAGTGATGGCAGCCATGTTTTCTATAGGATCGGAAACTTTTCGGCACTCTTTGTGAAGGACCTTCCATACATCATTCCTGTAAAGTTTGGTTCAACTTGCTTCAGTAGCTTCAGAGCAGATAGCAAATGTATGCTTTTCCCATAAGGTCACATATGTTCAACTATGTTCTGCACTTTTTAGCAGATAGGAAAAATTTCGGCACCTTCCGTACATCGTTCCTGTAAATTTTTTTTCAATTTGCTTCAATAGGTTCAGAGGAGATAGCAAATATATGCTTTCCCTTAGCGTGTCTCATGTTAAACTATGTTCTGCGCTGGCAGTCATGTTTTTAGCCGGTCAAAAAAAAAAAAAAGATTTCAGTAATCTAAGTAAATACCTTCCATTCATGATTCCTGTAAAGTTTGGTTCAATTTGCTTCAGTAGCTTCAGAGGAGATAGCAAACATATGCTTTCCAACAGGATCCCATGTTAAACTGTGTTCTGCGCTGGCAGCCATGTTTTTTTGGTAGATTGGGAAAATTTAGGTAATCTACGTAAAGGACCTTCCATACATCATTCCTGTTAAGTTTGATTCAATTTGCTTCAATAGCTTCGGAGGAGATAGCAAATATATGCTTTTCCCATAGCGGGTCTCATGTTTAACTATGTTCTGCGCTGGCAGCCATGTTATTAGTCGATCAAAAAAGATTTAAGTAATCTAAGTAAATACCTTCCATTCATGATTCCTGTAAAGTTTGGTTCAAATTGCTTCAGTAGCTTCAGGAGATAGCAAATATATACTTTTCCCATAGGGTCCCATGTTAAACTATGTTCTGCGCTGGCAGCCATGTTTTTTGGCGGATCGAAAAAAATTTAGATAATCTAAGTAAAGGACCTTCCATACATCATTTCTGTAAAGTTTGGTTCAGTTTGCTTCAGTAGCTTCAGAGGAGATAGCAAATATATGCTTTTCCCATAGGGTCCCATGCTAGACTAGGTTCTGTACTGGCGTCCATGTTTTTTAGCAGATAGGAAAAATTGTGGCAATCTATATAAAGGACCTTCCATACATCATTCCTGTAAAGTTTGGTTCAATTTGTATCAGTAGCTTCAGAGGAGAGATAAATATGCTTTTCCCGTAGGGTCAAATGTTAAACTATGTTCTTTGCTGGCGGCCATGTTTTTTAGCGGATCTGAAAAATTTCGGTAATGTAAGTAATGTACATTCCATACATCATTCCTGTAAATTTTGATTCAATTTGCTTTAGTAGCTTCAGAGGAGATATCAAATATATGCTTTTCCCATTGGGTCCCATGTTAAACTATGTTCTGCGCTGGCGGCCATGTTTTTAGCGGATCTGAAAAAATTTCGGTAATGTAAGTAAAATACATTCCATACATCATTCCTGTAAAGTTTGG
This sequence comes from Modiolus philippinarum, assembly GCA_002080025.1. NCBI lineage: Eukaryota > Metazoa > Mollusca > Bivalvia > Mytilida > Modiolidae > Modiolus > Modiolus philippinarum. The sequence continues at coordinate 22,637 of MJUU01027536.1, forward strand.
GTCAATTTGCTTCAGTGGCTTCAGAGGAGATAGCAAATATATAATATATGCTTTCCCCGTAGGGTCCCATGTTAAACTATGATCTGCGCTGGCGGTCATGTTTTTTTAGCGGATCGGGAAAAAAATCGGCAATCTAAGTAAAGGACCTTCGATACACCAATCCTGTAAAGTTTGGTTCAGTTTTGTTCATTTGTTTCTGAAGAGTTAGCGAAATTGTGCATTTTCCCATAAGGTCCCATGTTAAACTATGTTCGGCCTGGGTGGCCATGTTTTTTTAGAGGATCGGAAAAATGTTGGCAATCTTTGTGAAGGGCCTACCATACATCATTCCTGTAAGTTTGTTTAAAATTGGACTAGTGGTTTCAGAGGAGATAGTAAAAATATGAAAAGTTTACGGACAACGACGACGACGGACGCCAAGTGATGGCGAAAGCTCACATGGCCTTTGGCCAGGTGAGCTTAAAATGTATGCTTCCAATTTTGGTAAATTTTCTAAAACTCTCAACAACAATATATTTTGTGGAATTCTAATCAGAAACCATACTTTTTAAAAATATTTAATTGAAATCAATCGTTTTCAATCAAAGAATTCAAAACAAAATTATTCCAATATTGCCATTGTCCATGGATTGTCCGTTTTGGATTGACGGTTAGTTTCTCACTTACTTACCTAACTCAAAGGCTTCGAGAAGGATATTGCCTTTAAATATTTGAACATGCAAGGAACTTACTAAGATATGGGTCATCACATTAAAAACGTGACTTTTTCATAGTTGAAATATAGTTCCTTATTTTAAGAAGTAAATGTCTGAATTATCTTTATTGGATAACTAAATTACAAAAAAAAAAGTTGTTAGACATCTCTCTCCCGTATTGTTTTTTCTCTACCGAATTGGCTTTACTACCGGAATTGGCATGTTCAGCACAGCGGGTGTCTTATGAGAAGTGGGTGATGCTGGCTCCATCTCAACAATGGTTTGAAATTGGGTCCGTGTTGTTCATCCGTATTAGTTTCTCAATTTTTCTTTTCTGTGCCGTACTTGTTTTTGACATCTATTTTGGTTGCGATGTTACAATGGTCTTTTGATTATTCTCTTTTAAACTGACTGTTCGGATCCTGCTTTTTTTACACAAAAATTCATACAAAGAAATAATCAGTGCTAAATCTTCTTCTTCGTTAACTAAGAACTAAGATTTGTCTGCAGTCAAAGACATGCATCAAGCATTTTATCACCCGAAGTAATATATATTACATATGGATACTTAAAAATCTAACAATTTGTTGGAGAATGTTAAACGTTGCTCATTTTCTCAAATACATTGTCTCTAAACGTTCGATTAGTCTACACTACATACCAAACTAAATCATGATAATCTAAACTCACGAATTCGAATTATCATTCTAAACACCTATGCCGATTCAAAGAAATTCGTTATCCACCCTTTTTTCCAGAAAAAAAATTAGACTACGTAAAGCAGTTATGACATTTGATTTTCTTATTGATACCGGTAATATAAAGCTTTATCGGTAATTTGGGAGAGTTTCCTTTGATCTCTACTACATCTTAAAGCTTGTATCAAAGGCAAGACGACCAGCAACAAGTGATACTAGAAATTATCAGCGGTTGGTCATTTGGCATGCGCGAACATGTTGCGGAAGGATATATTTTTATTTTTTGGCCAATCGCGCTTCAGTGATAAAAGAGAAAAAAAGCACGTGAATGATGTGGAAAAAAAATAGCTCATAACATAAACGTGCAACAAGAAATTAACCACACCTTTTGCGTAGTAAATAAATGTCAATGATCTTAAACATAAAAACAAATTTTCATGCAAACAAGAAAAAAAAGAGAAATAATCTTGATAAACAAACACCAACAGTAGTATATATGTGGTTTTCAAGTCGTATTTGTCGAGGTGCCTGTCG